>CAUYUJ010015779.1:72692-130633 GCA_963575745.1 Prorocentrum cordatum | reverse complement strand
TATATCAGTAAGAATTCTAAGAGTAGTAATAATAATACGAAAACGAGCAATACTAGTAAGCATCATAATAAGAATGATACGAATACAAATAATAGTAATAATAACAATACTAATAGTACTACTACTACTACTATTACTACTACTACTACTAATAACAATACTCATCATAATAATCAGAATAATAATAATAACAATAATAGTACTAATAATACTACTAATAATGATACTAATCATACTAATCATACTAATAATATCAATAATAATAATACTACTAATGCTACTAATACTATTAATAATAATATTCATAAAAATAATATTAATAATACACATAATAGCATTAATATTAATAATAACACCACTACTACTACTACTACTACTACTAATAATAATAATAATAATAGTAGTAGTAGTAGTAGTAGTAGTAGTAGTAGTAGTAAGACAAACAATAATAATATTAATACTAATTGTAATACTAATAATCATAATAATCATAATAATCATAATCATAAGAAGAAGGAGAGGAGGATGAGGATGATGATGATGATGATGATGATGATGATGATGATGATGATGATGATGATGAGGAGGAGGAGGAGGAGGAGGAGGAGGACGGGGGGAACGAGCCAGAGGAGCAGTGGGAGGAGCTGGGTCCGTAGTCTCCGCGCCGGCGTCGCCGGCGGCAGCGGCGGAGGCTCTGGGCGAAACGGGCTCCGGGCGAATTGGCTTCCAGGCGAACGGGCTCCGGGCGAACGGGCCTCCGGGCGAACGGGCTCCGGGCCAACGGGTTTCCCGGCGAACGGGCCTCTGGGCGAACGGGCTTCCGGGCGAACGGACCTCCGGGCGAACGGGCCTCCGGGCGGACGGTTTTCGGGCGAACGGGCTTCCGGGCGAACGGGCTTCCGGGCGAACGGGCTTCGGGCGAACGAGCTTCCGGGCGAACCGTCTCGCTTCGCCCGTTCCTACCTGTCCCGACCCGAACCGTTAGGGTTCTCGCGTGTCCATTCAATGATGCGTCATATTTTAATGTCCCTCCGCCCGACCCGTTCCGCCCGTTAGCGTCCGCCCCGCCCAACGCGACCCGACCCGTTAGGGTTCTCGCGTGTCCATTCGATGGCGTATGATACTTTAATGCCCCGCCTGCCCGACCCGACCCGCCCGGTAGGGCTCGCCCGGCCCGACCCGACCCGCCCGGTTAGGGTCCACCCGACCCGCCCTGTCTCGACCCGACCCATTAGGGTTCTCGCGTGTCCATTCGATGATGCATGATGTTTTGACGTCCCGCCCGTCCGGCCCGACCCGCACGTTAGGGTGCCTTACAATTGGGCCTACACCCTAGGCCTACCCTAGGCCTTCCCTTAGGCTTCCCTTAGCCCTACCCCCAGGGCTTGCATTCCTAGGCTTACCCGTAGCCCCACCCCTTAGGCTTAATTACCTTGGGCTTACCCCTAGGCTTATCCCCTCGGCTTGCCTTAGGCCTACCCCTAGGCCTTTCCCCTAGGCCTACCGTAGGCCTACCCCCTAGGCCTTCCCCCTAGGCTTACCCTAGGCTCACCCCTAGGCCTACTCCCTAGGCATACTCTAGGCTAACTCCTAGGCCTTCCCTAGGCCTACCCCTAGGCCCACCTCCTATGCCTTCCCCCTAGGCCTACCCCTAGGCCTATCCCTTGGCCTACCCCCTTGGCCTACCATATGCCTACCCCTAGGCCTTTCCCCTAGGCCTACCGTAGGCCTACCCTAGGCCTACCCTAGGCCTTCACCCTAGGCCTAACCGAGGCCTACCTTCTAGGCCTGGGGGTAGGCCTACCCCCTAGGAGTTCCCCCCAGGCTTACCCCTAGGCCTGCCCCTAGGCCCACCCCCTAGGCCTTCCCCCTAGGCCTACCCCCTAGGCCTACCCTAGGCCTACCCTTAGGCCTACCCTTAGGCCTTCCCCCTAGGTCTACCCTAGGCCTAGCCCTAGGCCTTCCCCTTAGGGCTAGGGTAGGCCTACCTGTAGCCCTTCCCTCAATGTTTACCCTAAGCCCATGCCCAGGCCTTCCCTAGGTAGGCCTACCCCCTAGGCCTACCCTAGGCCTACCCTTAGGCCTACCCTTAGGCCTTCCCCCTAGGTCTACCCTAGGCCTAGCCCTAGGCCTTCCCCTTAGGGCTAGGGTAGGCCTACCTGTAGCCCTTCCCTCAATGTTTACCCTAAGCCCATGCCCAGGCCTTCCCTAGGTCTACCCTAGGCTCTTGGGTAGGGCCTACCCTAGGTCTACCCTAGGCCTTGGGTAGGGCCTACCCTAGGTTACCCTAGGGCCCTGGGTAGGGCCTACCCTGGGCTACCCTAGGGCCTTGGGTAGGGCCTAGGGTAGGCTTCCCCCCAGGGTTCTATACCCGTGGGGGCCGTCTTGGGGCCTCTTGGGCCGACTTGGGGCCCTGTTGGGTCGTCCTGGGGCTCACTTGGCAGCATGGGAGGGTCTCTTGGGTCCGTTGGAGGCCGTTTTGTGGCATTCTTGCGCCGTCCAGTGGCGCCCTTAGGCCGTTTTGGGTCCCTCTGGAGGCCCCTCTTGTGCCAGCTTTGGGCTTTCTTAGGGCCGCCCTGTGCCGCTTAGGGACCCTCTTCGGGCTCTCAGTGGTTTCTTTTGGGCACCCGAAGGCCGCAAGTGCACCGATCCTTGACCAAAGAGCGTGGAAAGCGACAATCATTGCAAACTTGAGGAACATCAATGCTTTGGCCTCTCGAGTCGAGGGTACCCCGGAACGCGTCTTGTGAGTGTATTGGGGCTTGTTCGACGCCTCTTGGAACCTTTTACGCGCTTCTCAGGGGCTCTCTGGTGTGTCTTGAGGCAGTGTTAGGCCATCTTGGCAGCCTTTGGCCTCCCTGGGCAATCTTGCATGCCTTGAGCAGATTTGGAGTGGCGCCCAGGGATGCTGCAGCGCGGTCCAGGGAGCCTCGCGAGGGAGGGCGGAGGACGCACGGGAGCTTGTCGAGAAGGGAGGCGGCACTGGACGACTTACGGTGGGGGTCCATGCCAAGAAGCACCCTGCTTGCCTCCAGTGTGCCCTGAGTTTCTTGGGTTTCGATGGTTTTGCAATGGGAAGCGCGACGTTGCCACGCGAAAAATCGATGGACGTTCTGTGGTCTCAGGGTTGGGTTTCTTGTGGAAGGTTTCTTGTGGTCGGGCTCCTACTGTGCAGAAAGCCTACCAGATAGCACCGCGCTTCAACGTGCCAGGGGGCACGGTGGCGGATATCAATTATGCTGTTTCATGCGAGGTTCCACACAGAGTTTCTTCCTGGCATGAACATAACTTGGGAAATCATTAGACGGGAGGTCGTTTGGGTGCTCATTGTCGTGATCTGTGGAGACAGCGCATATGCCACGATTGCTATCCATTATGATATCTTCCCGGTTCCTCTCGGATCGTATGTAGCTGCAGCGTTGAGTATTGGTTTCCTTCCATTGGTGTACTTTGTGTTTCCAGTTTCTTACCGGAAGAAGCCTGGCTTCTGGAAGCACTTCTTGACCATTGGTAGTGTTTCTGGGATCGCTCTTTACACCATTTTTGCGTTCCTGTACCCCTTGATCTACGCGTGGTATTTGATATCATCACCAGTCGGTCAATCTGTAGTCGTCTTGATTTTTTTGGTATCACGTTTGCTGTTTGAAATGTTGGGGGTGTGTTTATCGAAGAGCTTCGGAGCAGATGTTTTGCCGCGATTCGTCTTTTTCACGCTGACGCTGTATGAGTGGCAAATGGGCGTCATTCTGGCCCGCGCATCACATTGGTCAATCTCTATGGAGTTGTGTTGTATCAATGTGCTGGAGAATATGTATTTCGTCCATGCCTTGCCATCTCGTTCCAGGAATGACCCCGTCACTGACCTGAAGTCCATGCGCATCTTGATGGTGCTGCTTGCTCGCGAGCTCGCCGAGGTGTGGGCGTCTTGGCAGTGGTTCGCTTCTCTACTATGCATTTACTGGTTCAACCCAGACGGGAACGACACCACACGAGGGCTTTCCGCAAAGAACTTCTACTCAAATGGTGCCACGTATGTCGGCATTGACGTTGTGGTGGAACTTGTCAGCTTGTTGCTTACCTGTGTAGTGGTCCGTGCAAAGGGATGGGACCCGTTTACCTTTCTCCGTGGCTTCATCGGCTTGCATGGCGGTTTCTTCGTCCGGTGCTGTTTGGTGTGCGTGTGGTGCTTGAGCATGCAGTACGTAAACATGGGGAATGACCTCACCTTCAAGTTTGAGTGGTTATAGCCACGCAGAGTGACGCGCTAGCCGCCGCTCCTCTCTGCGCGCGGCAGTCAGGATGCTGGCGGAACGGGCAGAAGGTGCAAAGAGCTCCAGGTTGGGCAGCCAGGGTGTCCATGCGCCAGACGACTTGGCCTATACCTCGACCCCTTCACAGGCCAGCCGGCGACTTGAGCATATCGCGCTCATTTTCTTGCTTGCGAAGGCCTTGCGGCCAGGGCCGCCGACCCAGAAGGACGATTGACGACGACCACGCCGACGACCACGACGACAACGACAATGACGAGCTGATGAGCGTGCCACAGCCTCGGGACACGGTGCGGGTGGTGGTGGGAGGAGGAGGAGGAGGCGGAGGAGGAGGAGGAGGAGGAGGAGGAGAAGGAGGCGCAGGAGGAGGCGGAGGAGGAGGCGGAGGTTCGCGGAGGAGGATGAGGAGGAGGCGGAGGTTCGGGAGGAGTATGAGGAAGGGGATGGGGTGAGGCGTGCGATGGGAGGGGGGAGGAGGAGGAGGAGGAGGAGGAGGAGGAGGAGGAGAAAGGGGGGGGGGAAGAGGGGGAAGAGGAGGAGGAGGAGAAGGAGGAGGAGGAAAAGGACGAGGAGGAGGAGGAGGAGGAGGAGGACAGGGAGAGAGCAGGATCAGTGTAAGCCTAAGGACTTCGACGCCACGAGTCAACTGGACTGCTGCGTCTTGACGACCCTGAATCGCGCCAGAACGCAATTCCTGGGACTTCGACATCGCGACTTAATGTAGCTCTTGCGCCCGGTCAATCCTGAATCCTTGCAAAACACTTTCTATGGTACGTGACGCTCTTGCAATTGTTTGAAAACGGATGCGCGCGGCGCTAAGGCGAGAGCCACATTTTGAATATAACCCGCCCTAATTCCATGAAGCTCTTGCGGACCAGGTCGACGGCGGGGCGGTTTCGGGAACGAAGTTATCGGCGGGGGTCCCAAAAACAGATGTCCCAGGGCAAGGTGGGGGTGTCGGACCAGGTTGGTTTCCGACCATGTTGACGGTGGCGGGGCGGTTTCGGGCACGAAACGGTCGAGTGGGGGGTCCCAAGAAGAGACGTTCCAGGGCAAGGTGGGGGTGTCGGACCAGGTCGACGGCAGGGCGGTTTTGGGCACGACATTGTCGGGTGGGGGGTCCCAAAGCAGAGGTGCTAGGGCAAGGTGGGGTGTCCGACCAGGTCGACGGCGGGGCGGTTTCGGGCGTGAAATTGTTGGGGGGGGATCCCAAAAGACGAGGTCCCAGGGCAAGCTTGGGGTGTCGAACCAGGTCGACTGCGGGGCAGTTTCGGGCGCGAAATTGTCGGGTGGGGGGGGTCAGAAGCAGAAGTCCCCGGGCAAGGTGGGCGTGTCGGTCCAGGCTGTCGGCGGGGCGGTTTAGGGCGCGTAATTGTTGGGGGGTGTCCCAGAAACAGAGTTTCCAGGGCAAGGTGGGGTGTCGGACCAGGTCGGCGGCGGGGCGGTTTTGGGCGCGAAGTTGTCGGGTGTGGATCCCGAAAACAGATGTCCCAGGGCAACGTGGGGGGGTCGGACCAGGTCGACGGCGGGGCGGTTTCGGCAGCGAACTTATCGGGTGGGGAGTCCCGAAAACAGATGTCCCAGGGCAAGGTGGGGTGTTGGGCCAGGTCGACGGCTTGGCGGTTTCGAGTGTGAAAATGTCGAGTCGGGGGTCCCAAAAGCAGAGGTCCCAGGGCAGGGTGGGGGTGTCGGACCAGGTCGACGGCGGGCCAGTCTCGGACGTGGATTTGCCTGTTGGAGCACCCCAAAAGAGGCGTCCCAGGGCAAAGAAAGGGGTCTCGAACCAGGTCGACGGCGAGGCGGTTTCGGGCGCGAAATTGTCGGGTGGGGGGTCCCAATAGCAAAGGTCCCAGGGCAAGGTGGGGTGTCGGACCAGGTCGACGGCGGCGCTATTTGAGGCGCGAAATAGTCGGGTGGGGGGTCCCACAGAGAGGGGTCCCAGGGCAAGGGGGGGATGTCGGACCAGTCGACGGCGGAGCGGTTTCGGGCGCGAAGTTGTCGGGTGGAGGGTCCCAGCAACAGATCTCACAAGCAAGGTGAGCGTGTCGGACCAGGTCGACGGCGGGGCGGTTTCGGGCGCGAAATTGTCGGGTGGGGGGTTCCAATAGCAAAGGTCCCAGGGCAAGGTGGGGGTGTCGGACCAGGTCGACGGCGGCGCTATTTGAGGCGCGAAATAGTCGGGTGGGGGGTCCCACAGAGAAGGGTCCCAGGGCAAGGAGGGCATGTCGGACCAGTCGACGGCGGAGCGGTTTCGGGCGCGAAGTTGTCGGGTGGAGGGTCCCAGAAGCAAAGTGCTCCAGGGCAAGCTTGGGGTGTCGGGCTAATGAAGTCGACGGCGGGGCAGTTTCGGGCGCGAGTTTGTGGGGTGGGGGTCCCAGAAGCAGAGCTGCCACGACGGTGTGGGGGTGTCAGACCAGGTCGACGGCTGGGCGATTTTGCGCGACATTGTTGGGTGAGGGATCCCAGAATCAGGCATCCCAGCCATGTTCTTATAGGGGTGTCGGGCTGGGTCGCCAGCGTGGCGGCTTCGGCCGCGAAAGTGTCGGGTGAGGCCTCCGAAGAAATATGTCCCAGGGCAAGGTGGGGGTTTCGGACCAGGTCGACGGCGGGGCGGTTTCGGGCGCGAAATTGTCGGGTGGGGGGTTTCAAAATCATAGATCCCAGGGCCGGGTGAGGGTGTCGGACCAGGTCGACGGCGGGGCGGTTCCAGCCGCGAGACAGTCGGGTGGGGGGTCCCAGAGACATAGGTTCCATTGCAAGGTGGGGGTGTCGGTCCAGGTTGACAGCGGGGCGCTTACGGGCGCGACATTGTCGGGTGGGGGGTCCGAAAACAATGTGGCCAGGGCGTCGGGCCGGGTCGAAGGCGGGGCGGTTTCGGGCGCGAAATTGTCGGTTGGAGGGTCCCGAAAACTGACGTCCCAGGGCAAGGTTGGCGTGTCGGGCCTGTCGACGGCTGGGCGGTTTCGGCCGCGAAATTGTCGGGCGGGGGGTCTCAAAAGCAGAGGTCCCAGGGCAAGGTGGGGGTCCCGGGTCATGCCGACGGCGGGCGGGTTTCGAGCGCGAAATTATCGGGCGTGGATCCCAAAAGCAGCAATTCCAGATCAAGGTGGGGGTGTCGGACCAGGTCGACGGCGGGGCGGTTTCGGGCGCGAGCTTGTCGGGTTGGGGGTCTTGAAAACGGATGTCCCAGGGCAGGGTGGGGGTGTTTGGCTGGGTATGCAGCCGGCGGGGCGGTCCCAGGAACAGCAATCCCAGGGCAAGGTGGGCGTGTCGGTCCAGATCGTCGGCGGGGCGGTTTTGGGCGCGAAGCTGTCGGGCAGTGTGGGGCTGTCGGGCCAGGCCGATGGTGGGGCGGCTATGGGCGCGACTGTGTCGGGTGGGGGGTTCCTGGGCAATGGGCGGGTCGGGCCAGGTCGGCGGCGGGGCGGTTTCGGGCGCGAGATCTTCGGGTCGGGGGTCTTGAGCGCGGGTGTCCCAGGGCAGGGTGGGCGCTTCTGGCCAGGCCGGCGGCGGCGCGGCCTCGGGCGCGAAAGTGTAGGGCCAAGGGTCGCGACAGCAAAGGTCCCAGGACAGGGTGGGGGTGTCGAACCAGGTGCGAAATTCGGGTGGGGGGATGCGAAATCAGAGGTGCCAGGGCAGGGTGGGCCTGAAAAGCAGAGGTCAGAAATCCCCGGGCAGGGTGGGGGCGTCGGACTAGGTCGGCGGCGGGGCTCTTTCGGGCGCGAACCAGACGTGCCAGGGCAGGGAGGGGCTGTCGATCCAGGTGGGCGGCGGGGCGGTTTCGGGCGCGGGATTGTCCGGTGTGGGTGTCAACAGCAAAGGAATTCCAGGGCAAAAAGGTGGGGGTGTCGGACCAGGCCGACGGCGGCGCGGTTTGAGGCGCGAAATTGTCGGGTCGGGGGTCCCGAATGCAGATGTCCCAGGGCAAGATGGGGTTGTCAGACCAGGTCGACGGCGGAGCGGTTTCGGGCGCGAGATTGTCGGGTCGGGGGTCTTGAGAACGGATGTCCCAGGGTCAGGTGGGGGTGTCGGACCAGGTTGACGGCGGGGCGGTTTCGGGTTCGAAAATGCGAAATGGGGGGGCCCGAAAGCAGTGGTCGCACCGGGGCAGGGTGGGGCTGTCGGGCCAGGTCGACGGCGGGGCGGTTTCGGTCGCGAGCTCGTCGGATGGGGGCTCCCAAAAAGACGGCGGGGCGGTTTCGGGGGCGAGATTGTCGGGGGGGGTCCAAAAGCAGCAACTCCAGATCAGGGTGGGGGTGTCGGACCAGGTCGACGGCGGGGCGGCTTCGGGCGCGAACTTGTCGGGTGTGGGCCCCGAGATCCGACGACGGCGGGGCGTTTGCGGGCGCGACGCTGTCGGGTGGGGGGCGCCGACAACAGAGGTCCCGGGGCAAGGTGGAGGCGTCGGACCAGGTCGACGGCGGGGCGGTCTCGGGCGCGAGCTTGTCGGGTGGGGGGTCATGGGGACAAAGTGCCGGGGCAGGGCGCGCGCGTCGGGCCAGGTCGACGGCGGGGCGGCTTGGGGCGCGGGCGAGAATGCGACCCCAGAGCTGCCGCGGCAAGAATGGGGTGTCGGACCAGGTCCACGGCGGGGCGGTTCGGGGCGCGAGAACGCGGTTCTTATGGGGTGTAAAACTCACGTTCGGGGCCGAGGTGGGTGTCAGGACCTGGTCGAGGCGGGGCGGCACTCGGAGCGCCGGCTTTTTTTTTGGTCTTTTACTATTATCGTGTTCTTTTTATTTTATTATTATGTTTTTTTTTCTTTTTTTGTTCTTTTATTTATTTTTTTAGTATTTTTTTTTTGCGGGTTGTAGGGGGGTCCCAAAACACAGAAGTCCAGAGCAAGGTGGGGTGTTCTTCGGGACCAGATCGACGGCGGGGCGGTTTCGGGCGCGAGCATGTCGGATGGGAGGTCCCAAGAACAAGGGTCCCAGGGCAAGGTGGGGGTGGCGGACCAGCTCGACGGCGGGGCGGTTCCGGGTGCGAAGTTGTCGGATTGGGGGTCCCAGGAGCAGGGCAGTAAATATCGGGCCAGGTCGACGGCGGGGCGTTTCCAGGCGCGGAAGTGTCGGGTGGGGTCCCGACAACAGGGGTTCCAGGGCAAGGTGGGGGTGTTTGGTCGACGGTGGGGCGGTTTCGGGTGCGACCTTGTCGGGTGGGGGGCGCCAGGCAGTGTGGGGTCTCCCAAAGAGACGGCGGGGCGGTTTCGGGCGCGAGACTGTCGAGTGGGGTTTCAAAAACAGAGGTCACAGGGCAAGGTGGGGGTGTCGGACCAGGTCGACGGCAGGGCGGTTTTGGGCGCGAGCTTGTCGGATGGTGGGTGCCAAGAACAGAGGTCCCAGGGCAAGGTGGAGGTGTCGGACCGACCTGGTCGACCGCGGGGTGGTTTCGGGCGCGAGGTCGTCGGCTGGGGGGTCTCAACACTATGGGTTTCGGACCAGGTGAGCGGCGGGGCGGTCTCGGGCGCGAAATTATCGGGTGGGGGGTCCAACAGAAGTTCCCAGGGCAAGGTGGAGGTGTCGGACCAGGTCGACGGCGTTGTTTTTGGTTTTTGACATTGTCGGGTGGGGTTCCCAAGATCAGATGTCCAAGGGCAAGGCGAACGTTTCGAACCTGGTCGACGGCGTGGCGGCTTCGGGCGCGACGTTGTCGGGTGGGCCGCCCAAAAGAAACAGAGGTGCCAGGGCAAGGTGGAGGTGTCGGACCAGGTCGAGGGCGGGGCGGTTTCGGGCGCGAAATTGTCGGGTGGGAGGTCCCAGAGGTGCCAGGACAATGCGCGCGTGTCCGGCCAGGTCGACTGCAGGGCGGTTTGGGGCGCGAGACATGTGTCCCAGGGCAAGGTGGAGGTGTGGGGCCAGGTCGACGGCGGGCCAGTTTCGGCCGCAAAATTTCCGGCGGGGGGTGTCAAGAGCAGAGGTGCCAAGGCAAGGTGGGGGGTGTCGGACCGGGTCGACGGCGGTGCGGTCTCCAGCGCGAACTTGTCGGGTGGTGGGTTTTAAGGACAGAGGTGTCCGTGCGCGCTGGGGATGTCGGACCAGGTCGATGGCGGGGCCGTTTGGGGCGCGAAAGTGTTGGGTGGGGGGTCCCACGCACGCGCGTCCCAGGGCATGGTGGGGTGCCTGACCAGGTCGACGGGGGGCGGTTCCTGGGGCAAAATGGCGGGGCGGAGGGTCGCAAACACAAAGATCTTAGGGCAAGGTGGGCGTATCGGACCAGGTCGACGGTGGGGCGGCTTCGGGTGCGAAATTGTAAGGCGGGGGGTCCCAAACAGAGGTCCCAGGGCTGGGAGTGGCGGACCATGTCGACGGCGGGGCGGTTTCGGGTGCAGAATTGTCAGGCGGGGGGTCCAAGAACAGAGGTCCCAGGTCGACGGCGGTGTGTTTCGGGCGCGTATTCTTTTTTTTGGGGGGGGGATCCCCAAAGCAGAGGTCCCAGGGCAATGTGGGGGCGTCGGGTATGGCCGACGGCGGCGCGGCGTCGGGCGCGAAATGTCCCAAGGGAAACAGTCTCAGGGCAAAGTGAACGTGTCGGACAAGGTCGACGGCGGGGGGGTTTCGAGTGGAAAATTGTGGGGTGGGGGGCCCTAAGAACGGAGGCTCCGGTCGACGGCGCGGCGGCTTCGGGCGCGTCGTTGTCGGGAAGGGGATCCCAAACGCAGAGGTGCCAGGGCAAGGTGGGGGTGTCGGGCCAGGTCGACGGCGGGGCGTTTTCGGGCGCGATATCGTCGGGTGGGGGATCCCAAATACAGAGGTCCCAGGGCAAAGTGGGGGTGTCGGACCAGGTCGACGGCGGCGCGGTTTCGGGCCGCGGAATTGTCCGGTGGGGGGGTTCCAGAAACAGAGGTCCCAGGGCAAGGCGGCGGCAGCGGGCCAGGTCGACGGCGGGGCGGCTTCGGGTGCGAGACTGTCGGTTGGGGGGTGTCAGAAGCACAGGTCCCAGGGCGGGTCGGGGACCAGGCGAGGTGGGGGCGTGGTGGGCCGTGGTAGGTGGTCAGGGCGGGTTCCGGATCGGGTGAGAGGGCCCAAGGACAGAGCTCGCAGGCGGTTCGGCGATCAGGCGAGGCGGGGGCGTGGTGGGCATTTGGCGGGAACGTGGTGGGAGCGTGATTGGGGGTCACGGGCGGTTCCGGGCAAGGACATGTCGAGTTGGGGGCGGCCGAAGAGTGTACTCACAGGACGGTCGACGGGCTGGGGGCGTCGGGGTGATATGTCCAAGAGCAATGGGTTCGGGGCGGCGGAAAGCCAGGCGGACAGGGCAGAAGGATGCCGCGCGCGCCGCCGGGGTCGGCGGATCTCATTCTGCAGCGACTCTTGCTAGTTCGATATGTTTCGACTTAGAAATGTCGGGGCTCAGGGCGGGCTCAGAGTTTTGCGCGCGTGTGTATGTTGCTGCGACCGACGCATTGTCCCTCTCGCTCTCAGAGACGCTGGCTCGAGCCATGATCGACATATTAATCTTACTTGGCAATGTCGGATTGCCGCATTGCCAGATTTTGAATTCAGAGTTCTGTTTGCTCGCGCAGGCGGGTGCGACTACTTGCTTCGGCCTGCTACTAGAGCTCTGACCGAACAAACTTAGTATCACTATGCAACCGCTTGTGTTCGATCGAATAGCTCCCGATTAAAATTCCGAGAGTCAGCATAAGTTAAACGCTCTGCTTGTTGGCGCACGCGGACGCGACCAGTTGCTTCGTCCTCAATTTTCAGGTGCCTCAGCTCAGTCTGCAACTAGAGCTATGATCGAACAAAAGATAGATCTGGCCTCAATTGTCCTGCAGCGTTGCGCTGTTCTTCCCGAGAAGCTCAAGATCTAGAGCAGCGCGAGCACTCGATTACAGCGGCCCATTCAGCAGCGTCGACAGCAGCAGTCTACAGCCTCGAGAGCTTAGCCCAGCGTTATTATGTAGAGGCGCCTGTGTTGCTGCTGGGGGCCTCCTGCTTCTGAGGTGCACATCTTTGGTTTCCCCTGGCTGTGCCCTCTCCCTCTCTGTGAGTCGTGCTTCCGCTTGTTGTGCGCGCCTTTCAGATGGCTTCTTGTGATGCATCGTGCGTTGTGCGCCCTTCCCCTTGGCTCGCGCGGCGCCGCCGCGGTGCGTGTTTCTTGATGCGTTGTTGCGTGTCTCCCTCTCTCTCTCTCTCTCTTTCGAGGAGGAGGAGGAGGGGGAGGAGGGGGAGGAGGAGGAGGAGGAGGTCTCTGATTATGCTGAAACTTGGTAATTTCAGACGAGTGGGATGCGGGGAAAATTGGGGCTTCTCTTGTGCATGATGTCTGGCAAGGGCAGAAGTGCGTGCCCACTCCTCCACCGGGGCTGGGAATGCAGCTGATCCTGTCTCTCCGGAAGTTTTATGCTCAGCATATGTGGGAGGCGCGATTTCGGATTCGCTGTATCCACTGTTGCTATCGCGAGCAGACGTTACTGGACGCTCTTGCGCCTTCGCATCAGATTGTCGCTGTTGGGGTTCAGACAGAATTCGACCGCCAGGCTTCAGTTATTTCCCAAACCCCGTGTCCAGGGCGAAGTGCGAACTGGGGCGCTCCTTGCAATGTGGCTTCTTCGATGATGGTGGCCCATCCGGCCAGAGTTGTCAGATTTCTGGATCTGGTCGAAGGAGGCGAGTGCACGCAGTGCTTATCTAAGTGTTGCGTCGCGCTCAACGAGTGCATCTCCAAATGTGGCTACAAGCAGTTCAGAGAAAATCTGTTGCTTCGCATGTTGCCTCGCGGGTTTCGATATCGATGGATCCTGTCTCTTCGAAGGGCGTGTCCTCGACAGAGCCGGGGGGATTTTTCGCGTCGCAAATTTGTTATTGAGCGTGCTTCTTCGAGAGTTGTAGCTTCGAAGGAGGTGTGTGGGGGGGGGGGGGGGGCTTCTTCCGCGGCAGATTCTGATGTCACATGCAATGTTGCCTCAAATGACGCTGCGCATATGTCAGACTGAAGATGCTGGAGTGAGTTGCGAGCAGCCCGAACTCGTCTTACCATTGCCCCATCAGAGCGCTACGGGTGGCAGCGCGCTGCGGTGGTGGCAGGCTCGTTGCCAGATCGCGGCGAAGTGGCTCGACATCGACGCTCGCCTATCACCGTCGTTATCATTTGTTGCTGTCGATCCAAGCTCTTCTGAGGCCCATGGTTCTTAGGCGGAGCGGTGCTCGTTCAAGCGATCGGTTCCGACCTTTTAACATAACGCTTCTCAGTGGCATGGGCATCGGTATATTACCGACTTCGTTCGTCAATGGATGTCCGCGGGATCGGCCGGGGCATGGCAGGATATGAGTTGTAGGAATGCCCGCCTTTCTTTCCAAGACATGGAACGACTCTGCCGTGCGATTTTGGTGAAGGTTCATCCTGGGTAGACGCTCGGGAGGTGCGCCTGGCCCTGGATGATATTGTGGCCTCCATTGGCGTGTGTCAAGCAGTGGCGAAGCGTCCTGGCTCGCCTGTAGCCCTACCAAACAATGTTCCCAGAACCTTTTGTGGTTTCCACGACATGTTCTTGGAACAATTCTTGTTGGGGCTGTCTTGGTTTAACACATCGGGTTAATGTTCTAAGGGCTCTGATTTTGTTCGTAGAACATTTTTGGGTTCTAAGAACATTTCGTTTTAGGACTAGGAATGCTGGGACGGTCGGTCCCTTCTCAAGAGTGGGCGCGAGTTATCGTGAGGTGAGCGCAAATCGCGACGAAGCAAGCAGCGGGCCAGTGGTTCAGCAGCTTCAAAGCAGTGGAGAAGTGGAAGCGGTCCAGGGGGCAGATTCGTGATTCGACCGAAGGTGGATAACGCGTTGCTGATGCATGTGCCCTTAGTCTCTTTTTCTTTAACCTTTATGTGACTGATTGGTCTACGAGTCGGCTGGGACTTTGCTGGCATCGGTGCTGTGTAGACTTGCAGCAGATGTCGTCCCGTGCGCGCTTGGGGTCTTCGCGGCCGCGCCCGCGCACTTGGGATGGTCGCAATCAGATTTGATCTACAAGCTCAGAGAGGTGTTGCTGCCTCTGGTGATGGCTGCCTCTGAGTACTTTTCGTTTCTGTTCATCTTTGTTCTTATTCTTAACTCTTCCGCGCAATGTTGCTGGTTGTCTTACCTTTGAGTTTTTTTGCGTATTTGTTTTCCTGCCATTTTTTCCAAACAATTTCCCTTGCTGGTCTGCGCTTGTTTTTGACTCTCCCCTTCCGTTTCTGTTCCCGCCTCCGTCCTCCTTTTGCGCAATTGCGTCGGCTGGGCGTCAGTCTGCAAGCGCCGGTAATTGGTGGCCGCGTGAGTTTCGGGCTGGCATGGCGAGACGCGAGCGGGCCTGAAGTCAGGTCTGTGGCTTTGCGAAATGCAGAACTTTGATAGGTGGTTTACCGCCGGCGCCCTTTCCGCGGGTGCAGATCCTCGCGCGTGGAGGCGCGTTCGCCTCCGGAGGCGGGGGCGGGGGCGAAGGGTAGGGGGCAGATGCGAGGGGGGCTCTCTCGCGAGCGATGCGCGGGAGGTCGGGGCCCGCGTGAATTTTTCGCGGGGGCCGCGGACTCTCGCATTTTCTTCGGGGGCCGGGTTTCCCGTCAATTCAGGGGGGCGCATGGGGGTGTGAACGCGCGAATGTTGCGCGGAAGTGCGGATCGCCCGGAGTCTCGCGACTTTGTCGCGGGAGGCAGGGGTGCGCGAATCTTTCGGGGGGGGCCGCGGCGCGGTGATTTCTCGGCGGGCCAGAATTTTCGCGGCTTTTTCGCAGGGGGCTGGGGCCCCTGTGATTTTCTCGCCGGGGCCTGGGGAACTTCCGATTTTTTCGCGGGTGGCGGGATTCTGGCGATTTGTTCGCGGGGGATCAGGGCTCTCGCAAACTTTTCGCCGGAGGTCCAGGCTTGCGCGAATGTGTTGCGGAAGCTTTTGGCTCTAGCGGGGGGCCAGGGCTTCTCGATAATTTTTCGCGGAAGGCTAGGGCTCTCGCCATGTTCTCGCGGGGTATCTCGCGGGGGCAAGCGTTCCTGCGCATCTATCGCAGTCGGTTCTGATTCGGGGAATTTTTGTCGGCAGATCCCCGGGCATTTGTTCGCGGGCGGTTCGGATTCGCCGTAATTTTTGCGGGGGGCCGGGGCTCCCATTATTCTTTTGGGGAGGCGTGGGCTCTCGCGAAAATTTTGCGGGTGGCCGGGGATTTTGCAATTTCGTCGTTGGGCGCGGAGGCAGGGGGTCTGTCGATTATTGGCGGGTGGTCAGGATTCGTGCGATTTCTTCGCGGGGGCTCCGGGTTCGCGCGATGAATTTACATTGCCGGTTGTGGCTTCGGCTTCGGACATGTGCGCAGTGCGGGCGCTGCGCGAAGGCGGGCGCGCAGAGCGCGATGTCATCTGGAGGAGGTTGTCGAGGAATCTGGGTGGGAAGCCCCGCCTGCGCGTTCTGCTCGCGCCGCCGTCGCGCCCCGCGTCGCATCGGCGCCTCCGGCTGCGCGGGCCGCGGGTGGCGTGGCTGCGCGCGTTGCGCGCGTCTTAGTCGTGCCGGGGGCGTTCCCGCCGCGCGCGGAGAAGCCGGCGATGGCGCGGGGGGTTGCGGTGGCGCGCTCGCGGTGTGAGGGGGGCGCTTTCGTGCGGTGCATTGCGGGCATTCTCTGTCCTTCAGACGTCTCGGCGGCCGCGACTGCGAGGTGGTTCGGTCGCGGGTGTCGCGGGGCGTCGGCGCGGATGTGCGCTGGCCGCCGCGCGCGCAGTCGCCGCGCTTTCCTTGGCGCAGGTTTCGGGGGGTCGAAATGTAGACCAGCGCGGGGGCGCGGGCGCTTCGTTGGAGGCCTGGTCTTGCGCGCGGCGCGCGTGATGGTAGGCTTTGACATAGAGGGCGTTGTTCTTGGAAGCGTTACTGGATGCCGTGGAGCGCGCCCTCCCCGTCCTCGTCGGCCCGCTGGTCTCGCGTTGGCGCTGGAGGTCATGCTGTGCGGCCAGTGGCGTGGGGATTGCTTGCGGGGCGCTGTTCCTGCTGTTCCCGGTCGCGGCGCAGGGCGCCGTGCGGTTCTGCTTGCCGGGGCCGCGTGGGCTCGGGCGCTGGGGGGGCCTGTTGGAGCGGTGGAGTTCCAGGCGGTGGGGCAGTATTTAAAGGCTGCCGCGTCTGCCGCCGACCCCGAAGAAGTCTTGCGAATTTTCTCGTGGGGCCTTCGGGGGCGGCCCAAGGGGGCCCGACATTGGCCGATAAGACCCTTGCGCGGTCTGCAAGAGGCCCTTCACATGCATTCAGGTGCATTTCACGAGACGCCCCAAGAGCAAACGGTGACGCCCAACATTTCGAACGCAGGAGCGCCGACGCTTCGTTTGGAGCTTTGAGCGCCGAGGCTCTCGAGATCGAACAGCGACGTCAAATTGAACGTCGCGGAAGCGCGGGAAGGTCCTCGCTCGCCGCGGCCCCCCAGACGTGGCCCATGGGAATCGCGGAGGCTCTGGCGCTAGTCGCCCCGAGGGGGGTTGGACAATTCCCCGCGCTTTTGGGGGGGCGAGGGGGTCGCGCCATTTTCGCGGCTCGGGGGGCCCTCGGCCTCTGCTCGCCCGTCGTTTCGTCGGGCCAGTCTCCGGGGGGAGTGGTGGGGGGGTGGGCGCATTTTTCGCGCGCCCGTGCACCTTGGCGCGCCGGAGTCAGCGGAGTGGAGCGCCTGCGTTGCTCGGCGCGCTCCCGGCGTCGATTGCCCGATTCTTGCCCGTCCTCCTCATCCTCCATTTCGTCCGTCTGGCCCTCCTCAAGTCCCCCCCCCTCCTCCATTGCGTCGTGCCTTTCTGCCCTCGGACTTGCGGCGTTGAGTCTCTTTGCGTGCCGGGGCCCGGGCGGCCGTTGGATGTCCGCCCCGATGACGTTTCCGAGTCTCGATGACTTTTCCGAGGTCCACCCCGGGGGCTTGCCCAGTGGCGGACGACGTTGAAACATTTCCCGTTGGGTTCTTGTTTCCGCGACGCGAGCGTGATTGGGTCTCCCCCCGTGCCTTTTTCTTCCCCTGTTCTCCTTCTCCCTCGTCTGGCGACGACGACGGCGACGTCGAATGTGGGCGCGCCGTGGCAGCGCGTGGATTGCGGTGCCTGGAAAGGCCAGGATGCCATCCGCGCGCCCCGGCGCCGCTCGTCGAAGTTGTCGTCGTGGCGATGCGTGGGCTGCCCAGAGCAAAGGCATTGCCCCCCTTGCGAGTGTCGGAAATGCGAAGGTGCGCTCGCGCAATAGTTATCGATGGGTGCGGGCAGGGGGCAGTCGATGTAGGGGGCGGATGTGCGCGGGGCGGAGTGCGAAGAGCTGAAGAGACCCCTGAAGCGTCTCCGCTGCGCAGAGGAGAAGCCGGCGAGTGATTGCCTGAAAGCAGACGTTCGCAGCGAAAAGCGGCAATGCGCGAAGTGCAGGGAAACAGTGGGAAAGTGAAGGAAGAGGTGGCGCAGTCAGAAGAGTCGAAGAAGTTGTGGCGTGGCGGTGCGAAGTCGCGAAGCCTGAACACGAACTTTCTGGCTTCGTGCAGTCGAATTCAGCGGCCGCGGACCGGGGCTGTTTCGGGCGCGTTGAGAGAGAAGCCGAGGGGGGGCCGCGCGGGCGAAGGCCCGGCGGGCCGACGCTAGATGGCGTAGCGTATGCAAGGGGGAGATGTCGGATAGCGGGTTTTGATCGTGGATGTGGGAGGGCGTGTCGGACGCGGGGCAGAAGTACCCATCGTTCTCGCAGGTGCAGATGGCGAAGAAAACGACGAAGTGGTGTGTCGTCTGCGAAGCTTCGAAGGAAGAAGGCGAGTTCTCTGGGCGGATGTGGACGGGCGTGGGAGACGCGGAGCGGAAGTGCCATGTTTGCGTGGTTGCGAAAGGAATGAGACGCGGCCTGTGGAAGTGCATCGGGTGCAAGCAGCAGGAAAGCGAGGAAGAGTTCAGCTCTTTGTTGAGCGGGGGGCCAGCCCGGAAGCCAAAGGGCACCCGGCTTTGTAATTTGCGTGGCGCCACTGAGCGCCAGGGAGAGAAGAGGATGGCAAAATCGAGCGTGATGGCGATGGTGAAGGCACGGCGTAAAGGATGACGCTTGTGAAGCGGCAGTGACGATGGATGGGGCTGAAGAGGAAGAGCCAATGTGATGCAGAGTTCGTAGGGCCCGTGAGACGTTCTCTGGAGGTTAGGCTGGGTTAGGATAGTACAAGTGAGGGGGGGAGAAGTGTGGGGCACGGGGGGCGAGGTCGGTTCCGGTGGGGGGTCCCAAGGAAGAGCTCCCAGGGAGTGGGGGGGTCGGGCGAGGTGGAGACCTGGTTGGTAGTCCAGGGTCGGTTCCGGGTGAAAAATTGTCAGGCGGGGGGTCGCGTGAACAGACTTCCCAGGGGGTGGGGGGTCAGGCGAGGTGGGGAACTGGCGGGAGGTCAGGGTCGGTACCGGGCGAGAAATGGTCGGGTTGGGGGTCCCAAGAGCAGAGCTCCCAGGGGGTGATGGGGATCGGGCGAGGTGGAGACCTTGTTGGGGGTCAGGGTCAGTTCCGGTCGAGAAATTGTCGGGTGGGGGGTTTCAAAAACAGGGATCCCAGGCAAGGGGGGTGGTCGGGCGAGGTGGGGGGTAGATTGTCCAACCGAAAATCATATTCGTTCAAGCGAAAAACTGATTCGACCAAGCGAAAACGCAAACAGCAAAAACAACGTGGATAGACACAGAGAGACACAGGGAGACACAGGGGGACACAGAGGGACACAAATGGACACGGAGAAGCACAGAAAAACGCAGAGGGACACAGAGGGACGTATATCGACGCAAACACAGGGACACAGAGGGACACAGGGGAACAGAGAAACACAGAGAGACGCAGAGGGACACCTAGTGACACAGGGGGGCACAAAGCGATACACAGGGACACACAGAGACACATATGAACACAGAGGGACGCAGAGGGACACATAGGGACACATATGGACACAGAGGGACCAAGCTCGATCTCTCCAAAATCCTGGTTCCGGCCATCCAGGCGGTCGGCATTCGCGGGGGCGGGGGCGGCGCTCCTGACAAAGCCAGGAACCGGGATTTCGGGCTCATCTGGTTTCGATCTCTCCAGAATCCAGGTTCCCGACGTGCCCCAAATCACCCGCGCAGTTGCTGACACTTGCCGAGAGCTTCCGAGATTCCGCGCGGGCCTGTCCCGAGCGGTCCCAAGAAGAGAGCTCCACAGTTCTCCTGAATCTCATTGAAGCAATTCCCAGACCATTCCAGGGTGCCTCGGAGTCGCCCGTGAGACTCTGACCAGTCCCAGGACCACTCCGGGATGCCCCGGAGTCGTACGACAGGCGCCGACAATTGCGGCGGATCTGAAAAATCAGACCGTGCCCAGCCAGGAGACCCTGTCGCCGTTGCTCGAACCTCCTTGCGCCGGCCCGCAAGTCTCGCTCCCCACTTTCGTTCGATTACGGGTGACAGGGGGGAGTCTTCTCCCCGGATTTCTTCCCCCCTGCTCCTCTCGGCCGAGCAGGCAGGGGCACCTTCCACGCGGAGTCCTCGGTGGCTCGCCAAACGGCCCGCGATCGCGAGGTCCCTCCAGGGACCAGTCCCAGGTAGCACGGACCCCTTCAGGACATTCGAAACAGCCCCCTGTCCCGGCTCCCTGAGGTCCTCCACCTTCATTCTTGTCCCCCCCCGTCCTCTCCACGAGCTCCACGATCTGTTCGGCTTCGACGCCCTGTGCTGTGGACTAAACTTACGATTTGCGAGTCCCAGGTTCAGCAAACCGTGGCTCCGGGCTCTCCCATTGGGTCTGCCGCGTGGTCCCTCCCAGTCCCGTGTGCTCGGTCATTGGGTCTGCCGCGTGCCCCCTCGCATGTTTATGTTCTTCCGCTTGGACTCCAGCAAGCACAGTGCAGCGCCATGCTATCGTTATTGTCCGCTTGCGTCGTGTAGTGCGCTCTGCCGCCAGGGTGTAATTGAGAGAGCGAAACCACGGCGCTCTCTGCCACGGCGCTCTCTGCGCCTTGAGCGCCGCAGGTCAAAGTCACCAGTCCGAATGTGCGTGAGGCCGTCACAGCACGAGCCTGTCAGAGCTGGCGATTGAATTCAACGATACCTTGTGTTCGCATGCTCCCGCTCCCGCGTACTCCCGGATGTCCCCCTGGGCTGCGAGAAGAAAAATGGAATCCACGGGTTTGTATTAGTCCTTCCCACATGGTCGGGGGATAGCGCATGCGGGAAAGGAAACAGTTTTTCCCAACCATCCTGTGGTGTTGGGTCCTCGTTTTGAAGAGACGGTGGCCCGCGTCTCCTCTCCTCCTCTCCTCCTCCTCCTCTCCTCCCCCTCCTCCCCCTCCTCCCCTCTCCTCCCTGCGTTTCACCCACCCAGTACAGCGTTCGCATGGTGGCCTCGGGCCATTTCGGCACACCCAGTACAGCATTTCGTGGCCCCATAGGGAGCTCCACCGAAGGCTCCAGTGGCTGCGTTCGCATGGTGGCCTCGGGCCATTTCGGCACACCCCTCACGAGGATCGTGGCCCCATAGGGAGCTCCACCGAAGGCTCCAGTGGCTGCGTTCGCATGGTGGCCTCGGGCCATTTCGGCACACCCAGTACAGCATAGGGAGCTCCACCGGAGGCTCCAGTGGCTGCGTTCGCATGGCGGCCTCGGGCCATTTCGGCACACCCCTCACGAGGATCGTGGCCCCATAGGGAGCTTCACCGAAGGCCCAATTGGCAGCGTTCGCATGGCGGCCTCGGGCCATTTCGGCACACCCCTCACGAGGATCGTGGCCTCCACCGAAGGCGCCAGTGGCAGGGTTCGCATGGCGGCCTCGGGCCATTTCGGCACACCCCTCACGAAGATCGTGGCCCATACGGAGCTCCACCGAAGGCGCCAGTGGCAGGGTTCGCATGGCGGCTCGGGCCATTTCGGCACACCCCTCACGAGGATCGTGGCCCCCTAGGGAGCTCCACCGAAGGCTCCAGTGGCTGCGTTCGCATGGCGGCCTCGGGCCATTTCGGCACACCCCTCACGAGGATCGTGGCCCCATAGGAGCTCCACCGAAGGCCCCAGTGGCAGCCTCCCTCATGGCTCTTAGAGCCCTCTCCTGCTTCTGCTCCTCGGTCAGGGGGGCGCCGTCCTCGTCGTCGTCGGCGCCCGCGAAGACGGCCACGAACGTGTCCCTGAGCATGTCGGGCTCCGGCGGGAAGTTGTGGCTACATCGGGAGCGCGGGCGAAGATGCTATTCACAATTGCGGTAGTCACAACTGCGTATGGTTGGGTCTTTCGCCAGGCTAATTTTTGTTTGCGGGGCGAGAGCGAACCTCTACCGCTAAAAGCTAGGCGGGCTACGCACAGCTTTAATTGGGGGGACAGGGCACAGGAAGGCGGGGCCTCAGGCGGCCCGAGTGGGCGAAGCCTGGGGTGCAGGCGGTGCCGAAGTGGAAGTGCAGGAGCAGGTGCGCCTCTGGTGGCTCCTCGTGTGGGCGGGACAGGAAACAGATCACGTGCCTAAAATCAGCCTCGGCGGGCCCCCGGCGCGGCCTCGGTGGGCCCCTGGCGCCCCCCGCGCGACCCGGCGTGCCTCTGGGCGGCTCGAGTGCGCTTCGGGGCGCCTTCCGGGAGCGCCGAGATCGGGCCGAGGTGGTCCCCGGGACGGCCCCAGAGGCGGGCCAGACCGCTCGCGGCGGCCAGAAATCATGGATTCTCCCATGGTTTCCCTTGATTTTCAGGTTCTCGCGATGTCGAGCCCAGAGTGGCCCGAGACGTGTCCTGGGGCCCCCCCGAACCCCACCCAAGAGCTCCAGCAAGGGCCCCAGGC
Organism: Prorocentrum cordatum; assembly: GCA_963575745.1. Lineage (NCBI taxonomy): Eukaryota > Dinophyceae > Prorocentrales > Prorocentraceae > Prorocentrum > Prorocentrum cordatum. The sequence continues at coordinate 108,652 of CAUYUJ010015779.1, read as the reverse complement.
AGACGGCTCAGGAGAGCTCCAAGACTGCTCCTGGAGGAGCCCAGGACGGCCCAAGAGAGCCCCAAGACGGCGCGAGGACGTCCCCAGGAGCCCCCAAACGGGCCCCAAGCACCGCCCAAGGGTGCTCGCGGAGAGCTCCGAGACAGCCCAAGAGCCCCAACACGGCCCCATGACAGCCCATGAGGCCCTAATTTTCAAACCATCCTCTGATTGGGTCTCTTTCCGTTATAATGCTAACCTCCCAAATGAGGTTGGGTTTCCCACCTCGAGCTGCCGCGCAGCTCGGATGTGTAACCAAACGCGTGGCTGCGCTTGGAGCGTGCAGCGGATCGTGATTCATGGCACGCTTTGCTTGATCAGAGTGTTAGATCTGAAGTTTCACAGAGCAGCGTTGCGTCGCGTGAGCACCTTCCCCCAGCGCGGCGGGCTTTGCCTGGCAGAGTTCAGTGCAATGCAGTTGCATACATACGTCATTCGAGCAGTGTGGCTGAATTTCCTCAAGCACTGCGGAGTACCAGCGACCGGTTCGCCTGATTCAGGGATTAGAGAGGCCTTGCAACAAAAAAAGACTGACAGCCCATGAGGCCGTCCAGACGCCGCGCGGCGCGGCGGCCAAAAATCATTGATGCGTGATTTTCAGGTTTCGCGATTTCGAGCTCAGAACGGCCCGCGACGGCTTCCGGGCCCCTCCAGAACGCTGCAGGGCTGCCCAAGAGCTCCTGCAAGGGCCCCAAGACGGCTCCCGGAGGGCTCCAAGACGGCTCCTGGAGGAGCCCAAAACGGCCCGACGGCGCGAGAGAGCCCCAGGGAGCCCCTAAACGGGCCCCAAGAGCCGCTCAAGAGGGCTCACAGAGAGTTCCGAGACGGCCCAACATCCTTCTCACAGAGGCCGTCCAGACGGGCCGCATCAAACGACGTCATTGATTTCCTATGGTTGTTCAATGATTTCCACTCTCTCGCCATTTCGAGCCAAAACTGGCCCGAGACGGCTGCTGGGGCTCTCCTGAACGCTCCAAGCCCGTCCAAGAGGATCCGGAAAAAATCCTACAACCACCCAGGAGGGCTCCAAGATGGCCCAGGAGGCTCCCAAGATGGCCCAGCGTGCCTCCAAGCGGCTCGACCACGCTTCGGGGCGCATTCAGGGAGCGCCGAGATCGGGCCGAGAGCCCCAACATGGCCCCAAGACGGCCCCAGAGGCCGTTCCAAAAAAAACCGCTCGTGAGCGCCCCCAAGCGCCCGGAGCGACCCAGGGGCGCTCCCCGATGGGCTCAGGGGGTCGCCAGATGGCCCCGAGAGCAAAATGAGATCCTGATGAACCTGTGTAGGGGACTCGAGGTATGGGAGAAAGCCAAGGGTGATGATGCAAGTGGAAATGTGGCCAAACCATCTGACCTGGTAGGAGTAGAACACATGCAGTCAGAGCAGGCGGGGCGACCGTGCAAGGCGATCCCGACATTCCCCGAATTCCGTAAACCGATCGAAGAATCCCGAGTCAAATTGCCTACTGCGTCAGAAGACCAGCTGGCGAGGGAGGCGGTGGCGGGAGTGGGCCTCCCGGGGGGGATGGCGACCGTGGAGGGGGCGGTTATGCGGATGGCCAAGGGCCATGCAATTGATCCCATGGAGCTCTGGAGGCAGGTAAGCAAAGCGTCGAAGTTTCAGTTGATGCCATTCCCCGATGCGAATGCACCGCGTGACGCTACCATTCACCACCCACCAAAACACTCCAACCCAACCCGAAGGCCCCAATTTATCCTCGATTTCCAGTGGGGGGGGTCGTGGAACATCGAGAAAGCACATATGGAACCCGTACCCCCCCCCATCCGAAATTCGGGTCTTCGGGTTGGGTTGGGGTGGTCTGGTAGGTAGTCAACCATGGTAATTTCATCAGCTTTGTCAGGTGCGCTAGGTACTATGCCGTGGATTGCACTAGCCATGGGCCCTGAGGTCGATGCGACAGTTCAACGGACATCTGGCAACTATGAACGTATCGACATGCTCATGGCTTCTGATCTCACCGAGCAGTTTGCCAAGCTGAGACAGAAGAAGTGTATGGCTCCTCATCGGGTCTATCTCATAGCTCAGGTGTCTCGAACGGGAGTTGAGGCACGCAGTGGATCTTGTTTGCATACTGGCCGTGAGATGGTACGCCTGACGTGTCGATGGCTCTCCATGCGTGCCGAATGTGGCAGGAACGTGGTAGTGGGGGACCTTTCAATCTTGTTATCAGTGAAAGCAAGCCAGATGAGGATCTGTACTAGTTCTGTAATGAACGGATAGGTTTGTGCAGTGATTTATATCCTGGCTCAGGCCCATTTCTGGAAGTCGCAGCAGCTAGGCATGGGCATTTTCCCGGATGAAGTTGGTTCCCAAAATGAACTGGGCCATCGCGTCCTACGGCGTGTGCAGCGGCCCAATCGGACCAGATGTGAAGACGTATGAGTGGCTACTTTGGCAGGTGCAGAAGGCTATGGGAAGGAGATAAAACGACTGCGACCTTTGAGTGTCGTAAGAAAGCCTTCGATCAGATGTGCATTCCCGGCCCTGCGCCCGCCACCCCAGGCCCAGTCGAAGGCAGAACGAAGAGCGGAAAGCTGAAGAAACCGGGGGCGGCAAAGGGGGGGGTGATGATTAAGGGGGGTGGATATCATGGCGTGGGCCATGATATCTCCCCAGATCTTAGGGCGTCTCTCCTCATTTCATTGCGTCCCTGACCCCCCCGCTGGGCCGCGCACGTGCCGCCGGTCATGATTTGCACCCCCTCCTCTTGGACCCCCCCCTCTTGGCCGCTCCCGAAATGAAGAGTGGAAAGCTGAAGATATATGTCCTTTGCAGCCATTTGGAACAGGATGGTTTCTGTTGCGCAAGAAGCAGGGGTGCCCGTTCAGACGCGAGGAGCGCGAGAAACCCCCAGCGGCCCCTGCGACGCCGCCCGTTTCGGAGAAGCACGACAGAGGGACAGGTGAGGGCATCGGAGACAGGCCATCGTTACTCTGGGGCCCAAGGGCGACAGGAGGTCATCCAAGGGCCCTACTAGGGAACAGCAGCATAGCGTGGTCTGTGCCGCATTCTCGAGAGGCAGGTGTCGCAGCCAACATCGTGGTCCTCCCTGTTGCAGAATACATAAGAAACTGACCCCTGAGGGAGTACTAAAACGTGACAGATGGAGGCAAGCTATGCAGAAAAACGGCAGGACGATATACGAACGCACGCAGAAGCACATCGAATTTGCAGCAGCCAGCGTGGCCGAGGCATTCTCCGCGGCTGGTTCCGATGCTGGCGCCGAGAAGGGTAGTCGGAGCACAGGCGGCAGGGGAAGCGGTAAAGGCAAAGGCAAAGCACCTAGCTTGAACTGGACGGAGGAGGGCGAATGCTCATTCGGCACCAAGTGTCGACTCTGTCTGAATGCCCCAGGACCCCCGTAACAACGGTTGCCAGGGACTCGTGGCTCAGCTGCTTGCTCGTAGGGACACGCTGGTCACGCGTCTGTGGGTCCCATGATTGTGACCGTGATAATGTTCATCTGCGTGCTTCCTGCCTTCGCGTGCGCTCCACGATGCAGACGGAGCAGTCGCTGTTGTCGGCCCCGCATGAAGAACACACGTCATGGTCATGTTGCTTGTCCAGCGTTTCGAATTTTTGTGCATATTCCAGAGCGCTGGTGTCTGTCGACGAGAGTCGTTTCTTTAATGGTGTTATCCATCTAGAACGTACGCCGTGCGTGGTACTTCGCATATACAGTTGATCCAGCACCGCTCACGGTTTCGGGCGTGAATGAAAGAGAGGGCCTTTCCTTCTCTATGTATAATACCATTCTGACAAAGGAAGCCATTAACACAATGTGTTGTACCTGCCCTGGGCCGAGTTGTTTGAATGCAGATATTTCTGCGCCGCGTGGGTTGACCGTTCGTTTTCATCACCTCGCTAGAAGCCCCGCCGTGACCATTGGGCGACCATGAGTAGGGAAGGTGCTTCCGTCCTCGAATGCAGACAGAGGGCTTTTTAGACGGAAAGGAAGTCAATGGTGGCCCTTAAATTAAATGTGGCACTGTCTAAGGCCATCGCCAGGAAGGCCTCTCGACTCGAGAATGAGGTTTGGACATTGTGGCTGGGATGGGGGGGTGGGAGCAAAGGTGACGCGGCCGTCAGAAATCGAAGGAATGTCCATGTCGGCCTAGGATCAATGCTTTTTATGGTTGGCACTGGCTGAGGATTCAATCGTATCGCTGAGCAGTAAATTAGAAACGCCACTGTTGTGGATGAAATCAGTGTGCTCCTTTTCTGGGTTTACACTAAACGCTGTTGGGGGTTCTAGCGCGGCCCTTGGTTCGGTTAGCGCGCCGTGCAGTGAATTCCAAGGTGGTCATGTCACAGTGCTCGTGATGCCCGAAACACCGAGTGTATTTTCAGTAGGGGAACGATGCATGGATAATGGGTTCAGTTTTTATTGGCCTGCGCGTCAAGCCTCATTTTCTGACTCGACAGTTGATGGGAACATTCCATGCTGTGCATTGTCAGGGAGAGAGAGAGAGAGAGAGAGAGAGAGAGAGAGAGAGAGAGAGAGAGAGAGAGAGAGAAAGAGAGAACTACGTTTTTTTCGGCCGATGGAGTTGTGCAGTCGCCCAAGACGCTGTTGCTCTCGAGAGATGGGCGCGTGTGATGCTTGATGCCACTTGCTTCCTAGATGATGCCGAAGCGATGGGTGGGCCCCCTGCGGACTGTGTCCAAACTCGAACGACCGCGGTTTTGCATGCGAAGGAGTTACCTGCCACGCGCAGTCACCAGAACGGGCGCCCGAACCAATCGAGAGACAGCTCTCGGGCAGAGGTGCCCACTGACGTCGTCGCTTCTATTGCTCACCCACGATCGCCCGATAACGAGGTTGGTCGTGTAGATTGACTGGCGTGGTGAGTGCCAATCTGGCGCAGCCGGTTCAATCGGTGGATTTCGGAGCGGGGAGCGCGAGTAAGCCGTTGGGATCTGCCGCGAGGAACCTGACGCGCCACGGAGCTGATGCGCACTATGATCCCGCCCCTGCCCCGACGAGCTGGGGGAATGCGAAGTGGTTGGTCAAGGCGATGAAGACCTCGTGGAAGTCGCCGCACCTCAGTGGAGACAGACGAAGTTGACGTTGCGATGTCGAATGCCGACCGTCTAACATGGGGTGCAGTCTCCGTCCAACATCTTCTGGCGTATATCCCAACTAGTCCTTGTTGCGCAAGGTGCTCAATGGCTCAGGCCCTTCGGTTGCAGCGCCGTGAGAGGCAGAGCAAAGGGCTTGAGGTTCCCAGACCATGCGCCGATCCTCCTTGTTTCGGACACCTCACCACCGTGGATCACCGGTTCGCGGCTGGCGAGCTATCGCATGGACTTGGCGTGGGATTTGCGCGCGTGACATTTTGCGACCGGTTCGCGCAGTTCATTGCCTCGCAGGGTGTCCATGACAGGGCGACGGGTCATGTTCGTAATTTCTTGGTGAACCTGCAGGCGCCGTGAGAAGAACTTAATGCCGTCGCGCGGGTGGCGCCCACAAACCTGCGAATGCTTGCTGGGAACTCAAGATTGCGCGCGATGGCGATGCCAACGTCCCAAGTGAAAAAGGGCTGGAGAGGTTCACGGCAGTAGCCGAAAGAGCAAGCGGTGTAGTGCAGATGGGTACCCGTGCCTTGTTACATGCCGCTTGTTTGCCGCTGTTCCTGGACGCGCGCTGCGCGATGCTACTATATAGCGCATGGCGTGACATTTTTTTTGGTTTTACCCGTTATCCGCTTCAAGCCTCCCCTTGAATCAAGGCATACGGTGGCCAAGACAGGCTTTTCCATGGTCCTGGGCATTTGGTTGGGATTTGTGCGCGAAGCAGGGGGCGTCGCTGGGCCGGGCAGTTGCGTTGCTCCTGTAGGACCGCTCGAAGGTCTAAACGTGGTGACTCGGCGCGCATTTTATGGCACTCGACCCTTTATTGACAAGTCGGAACAGGTCTATAGCAGCGAGCCAAGGCCCTGAATTCCAATGAACGACGCTTGTGAGAAGGCCCTCGCAATCATTGCCTCGGTGACGGTGCCACCCCATGAGAGGTAGAAGTCCGTCCAGCGGATCGCGACTTGTCGATCGCAGTCGTGCTCCCCCAGGAGAACATGTCGATGTCGATGACTTGTTTGACCGACCCGAGCCTCCCACGCCCCCGTCGATGCCCGATGGGGGAGGCGCGGGTGCGGGCGATCCTTCCTCGGGAGACCCGCCCGATGACGAAGGTCCGGGCGGGGGCGCGACCGCGGGGGAATCTGCGGTGGTAGACGGGTTCGATCTTCGACGGGATGATCCAGCCAAGCGAGCAAAATTTGGCTTAGGTTGCGTGGGGTGCTAATTAGATGGGCAGTCGCACTTCTCTCGTATATGTAGGGGCTCGGGGGGGGGGCCCGAAGCCCGAACAGTTGCTGGCGCGCGCCATTCGAAGCCGCGATGCCATGGAGTCCTTGGAAGATAAAAAAGATCGTCGATCGATGGTCCCCAGAGAAGTTGTTTCAGAAACTTCCATTGGTTGGCGAACGTAAGACATGCACCTTGCGAGTCGTTTTATTTTGTGATCGTGAATGCGAACCTGTCACTTGGATGCAAGTCGAGGATGAGTATTCGGTATTCAGCTCCTGGAGAAGATCCGGGGTTTTACCAACCCTGGTGCGCACCCGGGTAGATGGTTCCATATGACCAAGGGCCCCAATTAGGAACGTAGTAGGGCTATCGAAAGATACAAGGCTGAGACATTGGGTGTCTTCGAATGTGAGGACAGAGGACCACGCCTCGAACTCTGAGGAGATACTGGTATCAAGATCGCCCTGGTTGCGCGCGATGCTGGCGCCGATGCTGTGGTGGGTGAACTTTTGCCAGATGTTGGTCCACATTGTTTGCGATCGATAGAGCCTCTGTCGGAGTCTGATGCCAAAGCTGGCGAAAACGTTTGGCGGGCGCTAGCGTGGCATGGGGGGGCGACCCTCTAGGGCGGAGTCGACCCGGGCTCAGCTTGGGGAGATTTTCGCCCATGGATAGCACTTCTATCAAAATTGCATTGTCTGGCCGCGAGCCAAGCGGCCGCCGCTCAACGGCGTGGCGCGCCCAGAACGCCATTGCAGACGCCGACGTGCGATTTTCAGACGAAGCGGGGAAATTAACGAATGGGCTTTCAATATTGTCATGGCCTTTCCGCGGATACGAGCCGAGCGGGGAGCGTCGGAGACCGGCTCGGCTGGTCTACTGGTCAACATTTTCCAAGGTGCGGTTGGCGCTGCTGTAGCCCGTTCAGTTACGAACTCGGAAGCGGCAGTAAAACCAGAAGCTGAGGAGGAGCTTCGAGTATGATAGGATAGACTCTGATCCATCGGAACATGTGAAGACTGCAGAGTTCATTCATGCCAAGACGTGGTAAATCATGTGAATGTGGGGCCGCGCGCTTCGGTGGATTGTTCGCGATTCTCCTTGAAGAATTCCGAGTTGCCTGAAGGGCACAACGACCGATGATTCAAGGGGCGAGTTGTTTTCGACGGTTCTGACGTGCGTGATCAAAGCAAGGATGTCGCATTATCCCAGGAATGTTCCAGCAGTCAGCCGCGATGAGTGCCGGTGGGGTGGCGGATGCGCGTGGGTGATCTCTCAGTCGCGAAATTCACCGAGCTGATACCAAGCAGGCATGCGCGCAGTCCAAGCTGGGTGGGGCTCCCATGTGGATATGGTTGCCTAGAGAAGAAAGGCCTGAATCATGGGCTCGAATGGATCATCTCTTCTGTCCAGTAATACTCTGTCCATATATTGGCGTCGGATATCGGGAAGAATATCATGGGAAACATATCCTCTCGAAGGGTTTCGGGACATGTAACCGGTGGCGCAGCTGCTATCACAATCCCAAACATAAGTTTTTCTTGTTCATTTATGTTGACGGCTCCAACATGCATGGCCCCTCGAATGACTTGGAAATTGTTTGGGAGATGATTCAAAAACCTTCAGAAAGTTGTCCGAATGGAATGGACATGCACCCTCCTGCAACAGTTGGGGGATATTTTGGATGCGGACATCGACGTTATCGCATAGCGATTGAGTGGCGCGGGGAATTGCCCGTGACCCTTGATCCCCCGCCGCCGAAACAGAAGAAGGCGTCGGTGGTCGTTTGGGGGAGAAGCAGCTGGGGAGGAGAGTGGGGATGAGGGCTCCCCATGTAGTTTCGAAGCGCCGATCAAACCATAAACGCCGAGACCAGCCGAGGATGTCCAGGTCACTGAATATGACGCGGCTCATTATTTTGAGTCCTGTGCTCTCCTGTGCGCGCAGCTCGCAAATGCGGGCCCTGCGACTTATCCGCCTGCAAGAACGCCGTTTGGACCAGAGATGATTGGCTGTCGGTTCGTGGAGTTTGTCTTTGGCCTTTATCGGCGCCGTCTTAAGGTCCTTTTGGGCCGTTTGGGGCGCCTCTTGGACCGTCTTGGGGCCCTCGTCGGCAGTCTTGGGGCCGTCTCGGGGGCCTCTAGAGCGCTCAGACGGTTTGCTTACATTTTTGCTCCCAAGAGGCCCCTTAGAGGGTCTCACGACGACCCCACAGGCGTCGGTCACGTCGCATCCGTCGGTCATCGAGGTTCTCTCGACTATGGAGGTTCGAGGTGTTTTTTTTTCCGATGTGTTATTCCTGTTCTGGCCGCGAACTATTCTGGGGGGTCACGGCAACTCCGGCGCTGGCTCCTGCGAGATTTTTTCTCTGAATCTCTAAGGCTATTGAGCTAACTTGGGGGGTCACTGCTACCCTGGCGCTCGCTCGCAGGGCAGGGTTGCGTCGAAGCCATCGTCATCGTCATCGTCGCAGTCGTCATTGTCTTCTGTCGTCGTTGACTTCTCTGTCGTCCTCGCCCACGTCGCATCCGTCGTTCATCAGCGCTCGACGATCGAGGTTCGAGGATGATTCCTCCGTCATTCCATTCCCGCTCTGGCCGCGAGCTTTTCGTTATGCTGCAGCTGCTCCTCATCGAGAAGCCCGATGGCTACGAGGGCCAGTGGGTGGATTATATGCCCCCCCCTCCAGAAAAGGGGGGGGCACTAACGGTACGAACCCCCGCCCCCCCCCTCCCTCCAGAAAGTCGAGACCCCGCCCCAGGCCCGGAGGCAGATGAGGGCACCGATCATTTTTACCAACCCTCTGAGTCATCAGGCTCGCTGGTCTCTTTCAGTCTTTGTTCTGACGGTGACGGCACCACCTGTGGCGGCAGATGCGCTACGGGTGACGACCGCTCGTCCGACGATGACCTTTTTTTCGGTCGGGCCAGGTGTTGACTTGGAGGGAGAAGTGTTGGTCGCAAAGCAGCCTGCCCCGCAGTCGCCGCCGGCGGATAGGCCCGCTGGTCTGCCGTCGGGCAGTGCCGCCTTTGTCTGCCGACAGTGCTGCGATTGTTGGCGCAGGGCACGGTCTCATTACATTGTGTCGTGTGACGAAGCGCCTCGTTGCAGTTCTGCCCGACGGTGTGCTCGGCGTGAAGACCACTCGGGAACGAACATGAGTGCAGTCTCGCTTTCGTTGCACAGGTCGGCCTGTCGGGTCTCTCGTGGTGTGGTTCCTCCAGTTCGGCCCATATCTCGGCCGCCGCCTCACGTTCGCGCCTTTCGGCAAGCCGTGAGCGTCGGGAAGCCGCCAGCGAATTTTTTCCAGCGGCTCGGCTGCACTGTCGTCTCACACCTCCTTGGAGAGTGGGGAAGGACCCCAGCAGGCTGGCGAGGGCGAGGGGCCCGAGCGCGCGAACTGATCGTTGGAAAGACGCACCAGTGCACCTCGCCTGCGCCACCGTGCAGCTGTGGTTGGATGGCTCCCCACCAGGGCCCCTTCGGCAGACCCTGCCCCGGCCCCGGCTGACCCCCTCATGCGCCTCATTATGGTGCCCTCACTGGGGCCCTAACTGGAGGGAAGGCCTTGGCCTCTCACTGGTGCTCCAATGGGCACCCGAATGGATCCCACAGTGGAGCCCCAACTGGACAGCAGGCCCCCTGCGGGGGCAATCGCTGGACCCATCCGCTGAGGCCCCCACTGGAGCTCCTCAGTGGCGCCCTCAACGGGACCACCATTAGGCCCAATAACCTGTCTAAGAAGTCCAAGGCCAACTGTGCCTCACAGATTGCCCGTCACGACCGCACTGCCTGGGTAGGACCTCAGCGCGCGAAGCTCGCGCATGGTTCTAGTATGTATGCATGTATGTTTTCATGTATGTATGTATGTATGTATGCATGCATGTATGTATGTATGTATGTATGTATGGATGTTTGCATGCATGCATGCACGTATGCATGTATGTATGTATCTATGTATGTATGTATGTATGTATGTATGTGTGTAATGCAATGCAATGTAATGTAATGTACCGTAATGTAATGTACTGTCATGCAATGAAATGTAATGTAATGCAATGCAATGCAATGCAATGTAATGTAATGTAATGTAATGTAATGTGTTATCGTGTAAGATAATGTAATGTAATGTAATGTCATTCAATGTAATGTACTGTACTGTAATGTAATGTAATGTAATGTAATGTAATGTAGTGTAGTGTAGTGTAGTGCAGTGCAGTGCAGTGTAATGTAATGTAATGTAATGCATGTATGTGTATATGGATGTATGCATGTTTGTAGGTATGTATGTATGTACGCATGCATGCATGCATGCATGCATGCATGCATGCACGTGTGTATGAATGTTGTATGTATGTATGTATGTATGTATGTATGTATGACTGTATGAATGCATGTATGAATGTATATAGGTATATATGTATTCATGCATGCATGCATGCATGCATGCATGCATGCATGTATGTATGTATGTATGTATGTATGTATGTATGTATGTATGTATGTATGTATGTGTGTGTGTGTATGTATGTGTGTAAATGCAGGTATGTATACGTATATGTATATTTAAATATGTATATGCATATGTATATATATACATATATATATATATATATATATGTATATGTATATGTATATGTATATGTATATGTATATGTATATGTATATATGTATATATATGTATATGTATATATGTATATGTATATGTATATGTATATGTATATGTATATGTATATGTATATGTATATGTATATGTGTATGTATATATATATATATATATATATATATATATATATATATACCGCAGTAGGCCAGTGGGGGGTCCCGGGCCTGTGCCGTCATCCCCAATGGGCGCACCTGGAACCTTTGGGGGGTCACAGACCCTCTGGGACTGCCCCGGGCCGCTTCCAAATTGCCCACGACAGGCCACGTGGGCCGTACAGATGGTCAAGGAAACCTCAAGAGGCCCCGAAGACGGCCAAGAGCGCCCCAAGAGGGTCCGAGATGGCTTGAAGATGGCCGACGAGGGCCTCAAGAGGGCCTTCAAGAGGCAAACATCAGCCCGTTCCCTTGGTAAAACGTGAATTTTTATCATACTCGCTGGCTTCGTCTTCACAGTGCCCCAGACGCCCCCGCGGAGCCCCAACACAGCCCAAGAGAGTCCCAAGAGGGCCCCAGACGGCTCAAAAGGGTCGGCCTGTGGGGCTCACGGAACCCTCCAAGACGGCCCAAGAAGCGCCAAAGCCGGCCCAAGAGGCCCACAAGACAGCCTCAGTGAGGCCCAAGAGGGCCCGAGATGGCTTGAAGATGGCCGAAGAGGGCCCCAAGAGGGCCTTCAAGGGGCGAAAGACAGCCCGTTCCCGTAGTAAAACGTGCATTTTCAGCATACTAGCTGGCTTCGTCTTCACAGTGCCCCAGACGCCCCCGCGGAGCCCCAAGACAGCCCAATAGAGACCCAATAGGGCCCAAGACGGCCCGAAAGGGTCGTCCTGTGGGGCTCACGGAACCCCCCAAGACGGCCCAAGAGGCCCCGAAGCCGGCCCAAGAGGCCCCCAAGACGGCCTCAGTGAGGCCCAGGAGAGCCTCGTTCGACATCATGTTCCCCGAAGCCTCTCCGGGAACATGACTTCCTAGCGCCCAGGACGCCCAAGAGGCCCACAAGACAGCCTCAGCAAGGCCCCAGAGGGCCCGAGATGGCTTGAAGATGGCCGAAGAGGGCCCCAAGAGGGCCTTCAAGAGGCAAACATCGGCCCGTTCCCTTAGTAAAACGTGCATTTTCAGCATACTCGCTTGCTTCGTCTTCGCAGTGCCCCAGACGCCCCCACGGAGCCCCAAGACAGCCCAAGAGAGACCCAAGAGGGCCCAAGACTGCCCAACAAAAATCGTCCCGTGGGGCTCACGGACTCCCCCAAGACGGCCCAAGTGGCCCCGAAGCCGGCCCAGGGGGCCCTCAAGACGGCCTCAGTGAGGCCCAAGAGAGCCTCGTTCGACATCATGTTCCCCGAAGCATCTCCAGAAACATAATTTCTGGGTTCCCAGGACGCCCAAGAAGCCCCCAAGACAGCCTCAGCGAGGCCCAAGAGGGCCCGAGATGGCTTGAAGATGGCCGAAGAGGGCCCCAAGAGGGCCTGCAAGAGGCAAAAAACAGCCCGTTCCCTTAGTAAAACGTGCATTTTCAGCATGCTTCCTTGCTTCGTCTTCGCAGTGCCCCAGACGCCCCCGAGGAGCCCCAAGACAGCCCAAGAGAGACCCAAGAGGGCTCCAGACGGCTCAAAAGGGTCGGCCTGTGGGGCTCACGGAACCCTCCAAGACGGCCCAAGAAACGCCAAAGCCGGCCCAAGAGGCCCACAAAACATCCTCAGCGAGGCCCAAGAGGGCCTCATTCGAAATCATGTTCCCGGAAGTCTCTCCGGGAACATGACTTCCGGGCTCCCAGGACGCCCTAAGACAGCCCCCAGAGGCCCCGGACATGCCGAAGATGGCCTCAGGACGGCCGACGACGCCGCCAGAACGCCCCACGAGCGCCTCTGGATGAGGAGGAGGAGGCGAGCGGGGCCGATGCCGAGGTGGACGGCGAGGACGAGGGAGAGAACCGCAGTGCAGGGCAAGAGCGCCGCGGCCGCCTGCGTTGTCCGCGGCCGCCCGCGTCCGCGCCACCGTCGCACCTCCTCTCGCCGGAGGGGGGTCGGCGCGACCGCAGATCGCGGAGCCCCCGCGCGCGATTCGCAGGAGTTGTTCCGAAGGCACGCCCGCGTAACTCTCGCGAAGTACGGTCCCCAGTGCGGGCGCCGTACCGTGGGCCACGGCCCCGGTGGAACGGTTCCCGCCCATGGACGGACCAGGGCGAGTTCATCCCGCCCACTCGCGTTGGCTTTCAACTCGGTGGTTTTCGCGAGCGAGGCGACCGCGGCCGCCGTCGCGGATTGGGCCATGAAGCAAACTGCTGAGCCCACCTTCATCCTCTACGACCCCGACCTGCTCGCAGCCACGCGCGGCAGCGATGGTCGGGCCTCAAAGGCGTTGGTCCGTGCCCATCGAGGAGAGCGTCACGGAGCGCAACAGTACTGAGGAGAAGTATTGGCTCAAAGAAGACCTGGTGGCACCCCGTGACGAGAAGGTTGGGGTGGTGCTGTCGCGCTGCGGCCAGGTCAAGGATGCCGTAGTCACGGCGCAGGAAGCGTCGGGGCCGCGCATCTGGTGGACCATCCAGACCACTTTGCGCGGTTCCACAAGGAACCCAGAGGTCGCGCTGAAATTCGCTGTCTTTTCGAGGTGGCAGGCCGAACGCGAGATGCAGAAGGACCAACCGCGGCAGTGGGGCGATGCGCACTGGCAACGCCGCGCCCTGATGGCCATCCACGACAAGGGCGTCCGCTTCGTGCTCGGCCTCTTCGATCGGAGCTCCGAACACCATGCCGATAGCGGCCTCTACCATGCGGGAAAGCACTGCCCGCGAGTGGCCGAGAACCAGTTCGTGACGCACCAGAACGGGGTCGTGCCATTTGGAGAGTGCGAAGTCCGAGTGGCAACCTACCAAGAGCGCGCCGCCCCGCCTCTGTCGCGCTGGCTGACGAGGACCAATGCCTCCGCCATCGCATCGGGATGGGACACGGCCCCCAACGTGCCACAGTGGCAGCACGATGCAAACCGCAATCGCGGGATACGGCATCATTTGGGCAATATGGCGCTGCCACCGCCGCGCAAAGTCGCCCAGATGGAGATCAGCCAGGAGACCCACTCGCAGCACCACAAGGAGGGCGTCCACCAGAACTGCATCTTCATCGGCCACGGGCGCCAGGGCCAGAACGCCGCGGAAAGGCAGCGTACCATGCCCCATTGGAAGAAGGGCGACAGGAAGAAGGACGACTGGGAGAAGACGGCCGGAAGAAGGACGTCGATTTCCGCGATCTGTGAGCCTCAAGCGCAGCGGCGCAGTGAGGCTAAAGCGCAGTGGCGCAGCGAGGCAACAGCGCAGTGGCGTCAGGGCCTGCAGTCGCGGTGCGGCCGCCTGGCGTGGGGGCGCACGCAGCTCCGCCTGAGTGCACGATCTACAGCGCATGCGCTCGCAGGGGAAAAAATCGTCTTCCTGCTATTCCTTGTCCTCGTCGTCGTCGTTGTCGTCGTCGTCTCCCCCCTCCTCCTCCTGCTGCTCCTCCTCCTCCTCATCCTCGTCCAGGATCACCAGCGCCCTCGTCCTCCTGTTCCTCCCCCTCCTCCTCCTCCTCCTCCTCCTCCTGCTCCTCTTCCTGCTGCGCCCCCTCCTCGTCGTTTCCTCTTCCTTCTCTTCCTCCTCCTCCTCCTCCTCCTCCTCCTCCTCCTCCTCCTCCCCCTTCTTCATGCCGCCCTCGTCTTCGCCCTCGCCCTCCTCGCCCTCCTCGCCCTCGTGCTCCCCGTTGGCTTCGATATCGCCGCCAACGTCGACCATCGCCAGCCGCGTCAATGTCGTCATCATCACCCCCTGTCGTTCGGTCTGTAGCTGTATCTCAATCGCAGCTGCTGCTTACTTACTGTTTGCGTGGTGCGAGTTGAGCACCTCCTCGCGAAGGCAGCCCCAGCGACAGGCCGCAGTCGCGGTGCGTTCTCCGGGGGCCTGGCCCCGCAGGCCGCGGGCCCGCGCAATGGGCGCCGGCGCAGTCGCGACGGATGCGGAGGCAGCCCAACAGTTGGGGATCTCCCAGCAGGCAGCTGCGCGCAGGCAGCGGTTTCGGAAAGATGGCTGGGACAAAGTCCGCGCCCCTCTGCAGTTGCTCGCCCCGCGCCCGCTGAATCGAGGTGGTGCTTGCCCTCAGGACGAGAGGGTGCGCGAGCTTACCGTGGAGATCATCGTGGCTGGGTTCGCGCAGGCGGAAGCTGACCACGAGGGCGTGTGCATTGAAGAGTACCCAACAAAAATACTCGTGGATAAATCGAAGGAGAACGCCGAGTCCGAGACGTACACTGATTTCAACATGAAGAAAGCGAAGGGGCATCTCAAGGATTGTTTCTTGCGCAGTAGCGGAGGGGCTCTTCATCAGGTGCAGTTTGGGACGCTGTCGCACTCTCACTTGTGCCTCGTGCTGCGGGCGTCGGCGGTGGGTGCGAAGTTGTCGATCCCCGATGGCACGGAGTTCAACGAACAAGAATGGGCCAGACTGGAGAAGCTGAAGGATAAGAGCGGCTACGTCGACATGGCCGCAGATGCGGAGAACGACCCAGTCGCCAAAAAGCTCGTGGACCAGGGGATGCTCAAGGAGGTGCTTCCCTGGGAGATCATGGTGAACGAACTCCTCGGCGGATCGCTGATTAGCCAATCCTTGAACAAGGGGTCCGATTTTGCCATGCGCACAACTGAATTCACTGCGGTGCGCGTTCTGTGCGCCGCAGTGAACGCGGCCATGGGTGACGCAGTCGCGGACCATGTGGACTTTTTCAGCATGGAAAAATTGTAAGTAAACAACTCGATCGGGTCGTCCAGGATCCCGACATCGTGGAGCTCTTCGATTTCGTGGTCGGGCTCGGAAGCACCGTGGCAGCGTTCATCGGTCTCTTGCTTGAGTTTTGTCAAGCATTCGTGAACTCGAAAAGGCGAGCTCGGCGCCTCGGCGCCTTCGGGCTCGCCAACGTGTTGCCCGTCGACGCGCCGTGGGTCGAGGTGGCCGTGGTCATGCGCTGATGCAGGGGCGCGCCGCCTCGGATAAAAAAGGACAGGATAGTGCGGTGTGGCGTCCAGATCCAGAGCTTCTCTGGTCAAAACATGAGTGGGGGGACATCGTCTGCAGCGCCGACGCCGTCGTTGTGATGTATTTGCGTCGCGCGGCCGACGCAGTCAACGCCGTGGAACGCCCGCTCGCGTTCAAGTCGAATTGGCGCCTGGAGGTCGTAGGCGCACTCAGCGAATATGCCAAGCGTACCCCCAGCACCAATGTTAGTATGGTGGATGCTCGCATCGAGACTGCGCGCGCTCGCGAGAAAGTTCTGGGCGGTCTGGACAGTGGGGGTGAGCGCGGCAAGCTGGAAAGCGCAGTGGCGCGTCTGGGCGACCCTGAGAAACCGGCCTGGTTCGATTTCACGAAACTGCCTGCTTCCAAAGAGCCCGCTGTAGCAGCAGTGGCGGCGGTGCCGAAAAGCGACGCGCTGAAACCCATGGTGCTGACGTTTGACGCAGAGATGCAGCTCCCAACGACGTCCCAGATGAGCAGGGGGGCAGACGCGAAGGACAACAAGTGGACAACGCTGCCTGCGGCCGAGTGGTTTCAGTCGTCGTCGAAGGAGGAGTTGGGGATGTCGCGCGCTTTCAGCGATGCTGTGGTCGTGGCTCTGTGGGCGCGCCACTTGGCCGCAGTCGCGGTGGGGGGCGTCGACGTTCAGGTGCAGGCTTCGTCGGGCAGACGCCGCGTTGTTGCCGCCCGTAGACGCGGGGCGGAGGCCCGCGAGTTCTGGCCGTGCGCCCCGAAATCCATGAAGGTTGTCGAGAAAAGCGCGCACCTCGAGAAAGTGCACGTGAATGTGCATGTGAAGAAGCCAGACTCTTTGTCGGCGTTGGAACAACGAATTGTGCATCTCCACCCAGACGTCAAGCTGCCGACGAACACCGCGTCTGCGGACGTTGGGCCCCATTGAGCCACGCGGGAGTGGGATGCCAACGGGAGTATGCATTACTTCTGGGCAGTGACCGGGCTCGCTGAGGCGGAGCGGCAGACGCGCGCTTCGAAAGGGGGTAGCGCAGTCGCGCTGTTCAACATGGAGCTCCAAGAGAAAGAGACGGCAGTCGTAATGTCTGGTAAGGCCAATTTAGTGTTGGCCATTACAGTGCCTGTGCTGGTGAACGCGGCGCCTGTGGGGAATGGCGGGGAATTGTTGTTGGAGATTTCTGCCAAAGCGAAAATGGAAACGAAGTCAGAGGCAGGGGCGTGGCGGGTGGGCGAGGCGAGTCGGCGAATCAGTTCAAGACGGCGAGGCAGTCATTCGACAGCAAGGGGAGACTATCTATGCAATCGCACAGGAGCGGAGACTGATCGCAAGGGCACCCCCGACCCGCGCAACACCGCAACTGCGGAGTGCCGAACGTGGGGTGTTTCAGAGGTTCACTCGGTGTGTTCAAGTACTTGGTGGTCTTGGAACGTAGTGGCAGAGGCCGAGCGCGTCGCGGCGACCGCATGCATAAGCCACTGTGACGGCCGCAATAGCAGATGCGAGGCCCGCGGAAGGACACCGCTGAGCGCTGGGAAGAACATCTGTTCCTCTCGCCCCCCCCTCCCCCCTTCTCCCCCCCCCCCCCCCCCCTCCCGTCCCCCCCCCCCCTCGCCCCTTCGCCCTCGCCCTCGCCCTCCCTCTCCTCCCCCTCCTCGCCCTCGCCCGCGCCCTCGCCCTCGCCCTCGCCCCCCCCCCCCCCCCCCCCCCCCATCCGCGCATCGCCCCCTCCCACTGGGCCCCGCCCTCGCCCTCGCCCTCCTCCTGCGTTCAAAGGGGGGTCGCAATCCCCGTTTGAACGCGCGCGTGCGTTCAAAAGGCCCCCCCCTTCCCCCCCCTCCCCTTTGGGCGCAGAGTTGGCGTTTCAAGGGGGGTTTGTGGTTTCGACGGGGTGGAACCCTTTCTTGAACGCAAATGTGAGTTCAAAAGAGGGTAGCGTTCCTTTTTGAACGCGCGGGGAATTTCAGCTCAGATCACTCCCTGGGGCCTCGTCGGCCGCCCTGTCGCCGTTTTGCCCCCCGGGCGGCTTGCCCCCCCCCCAGCGCGCGCGGCCTTCCTCTCTCTGCTGGCGGAACCGCAGTGGCGGCCGCGACCCCCGCGGCAGCGGCTGCGCGGCGCTGCGGCGGGGGCGCCTGGCCGCGGCGGCGGAATGCCTTCGGGCGAGGCGCCCGCTGTAGAGACGAGGCTGTGCGTCAGCGGCGGCCATTGCAAGATGCCGATTGCCGTCTCAAAGAAGGACTTGCGGACAATCCAGGTGGGGAGTCCCGGCGTTCCAGGGCAGACTGAGACAGTGGCGTTTGCGCGCGGGACCTCGGTGAAGGACTGGATTCGGAGGACGTGCTCTCCGCGCCAGGTTGTCAAGCAGGGTCAGTTGAAGGGGCGCCGCGCATGCGAGCTCCTGGTAGCGGCGTGGAGAGCTGCAGGTGGTGGCGCAATCACCTTGGAGGAAGAGGGGGATGACGACCCCATGGTGAGTCTGGGCGGCAGCGCGGAACCCCCCTCCCCCCCGATGCCCACCGCAAGAGGCAACGCACTACGGCGGTCGGGCGGGGGGGGGGGGGGGAAGATGTGGGGTGACATGGGCGTCGGCGGCGTTCCGCGCCTCGCCGACGCTGACCGTGGCGACAGCGCAGTCGCGCCGTCACCACATTGACCTGGCGGACAGTCCGCCCGGGGAGCATGCGGCCCAGGGGAGCGGCGTTGGCTTCGCGATTGCTTGGGATTTCAAGGGCGCGTGGGTCGCAGAGGTCACGCGTGAGGGCGAGCACAAAGGGAAGACCATCGAAATGAAAGTTAAAGGTTGGCGAAGACGAAGTGGAAGGACATCGCCGAGGCGAAGGCGTACGAGTACAACTGCGAGAACATCGCGACCACCCAGCAGAAGCAGGCGGCGCTGGAGCACCTGGAAATGAAGGTACCGCAGATCATCGGCTGAGCCGCGGGGGAACCGCAGCGGCGGGCCCGTGGCAGATCGCCGCAGTGGCGGACCGCAGGCTGCAATGGCGGACCGCAGGTTGCAGATGGCGGGCCGCGGACCGCAGACCGCAAGGTCGCAGCGTGAGCGTGCGCGTCGGGGCACGCCGCGGGGAACCACCACTCGTCGAGGAGTTGAGCGTTTGTCAAAAAGAAGTTACTTTCCTTGCGACCGTGTGCTCCCCGCGCCCCTCCACTTTTTTTTGCGTTACTTATCGTTGCGCGTCGTCATGCGTCCGGCATGTTCAGCGTCCCTTCTCCGTAATTAACCTCCTTTCCCGCGGCCGCTTTCGAGGCTCAAGCGCCCGTGCGCGGCGATCGGGTTTCCCATGGGCGTGCCGGTCGGCGCGCGATGGTACGGCAAATGCAGGGGTGGCATCCACTGCGAAGAGGAATGGCTGAAGTATGTATCCTAGCGGTGGAAAGCCGAGAGAGACCCGCTGCGGCGCCCCGGGTTTGCAAACATCTGGAACCGCAGTAGCGGAGATATGCGCCCTCAGAAAATCAAGGTGCATGCGTGTGCGCAAGACGACTGCGTTGCACAGTTTGACGGAGGGAAGTATGGGGCGTCGGAGGTACCTGGGCACCACTTGCGCCCGTCCGACTGGCGCCTGCCAGCGGCGCCGTCGGATCCAGAGGCAGGAGAGGGAGTGGCGGCCCCAGCCGCCGACGGTCCTCATTAGGACTTCGTCGTCGTCCTCCTCCTCCATCTCCTCCATCTCCCGCTCGGAGGTCCTCGTCCTCTTCGTCCTCCTCGTCCTCCCCGTCCTCCTCGTCCTCCTCCTCCTCCTCCTCCTCCTCCTCCTTCTCCTCCTCCTCCTCATCCCCCCCCTTCTCCTCCCCTTCCAAAGCCGAAGTCCCAGTGGCCGCGGCGGCGGGGGATGGCGCCGCAGAAGCGGTTGCAGTGCCAGAGAGCGCAGTCGCGTCAGGGAGCGCAGAAGGGGCTGCGGCATAAGGAACTCCACCGCCTGGAGATAATGCCGCAGGTGCGGTTGCGGTCGCCGCAGAAGTAGAAGCGAGCTGGGTTGCAGCATCTGTAGGGCGCTTGCTGCCGGCGCTCCCGTTGCCAGCGACGTGGTCCGAGAGTGCCGCGCAGTTCTTTCCTTGCCCCGGCCCAGATGCAGCGGCCACAGTAGCTGCGCCTGCCGCGGCGCCAATGCGAATGCGAGTCCCTGCGCCTCCAGCGCCGCCGCAGAAGAGTTTACCTGCGGCGACGGCTCCGCGGATGGATGCCGCAGTGGCGGCGAGGACCTCTGACGCGGCGTTGGCGCTGCTGCGGGACATGCTGACGCCTGGCTCCTGCGTTGGCCACTCGGCGTTCTGCTTGTTTGCGTTGCGTTACAAGCGTCGTCCGTATATTGGGGGGGGGAACCGCGAGGGCCTGCTCGAGTTCTACAGGCCGTGGGCACTGGGCCAAGCGCTGGAGCCGCGTGATGACGACGGCGCGGCGTGCTCTGAGAAGATGCTGGTTTGTTCGGCGAGTACACCTCTTGCCAGTCTCCGAGGGGGACCTTCTGCGTGAGGTCCGCCACTGGGTGGCCGCAGTCGCGGCGGGGGCCGCGGTCGTCGGCGGCGCGGACCCCTTGAATGTTTTCTATGGGCCTCGGGGCAAGTATATCCTGGGGGCCGTCTGCGACTGGGGCTGCGGCGTCGACCTGGCGGCGATGCAGCTCGAGAGACCGAATGATGCGCAGGGGCGCGCCGCCGTCAGGCAGGAACTCTTCGACTGCGGAATGGAGCGATGGCAGGGGCCGTGGCTGCACGACGTGCTCGTGCCCGCGCATGAGTTGGAATTGAAGGACGTGTGGGCGCGCCGCGGTAGCAAGCCGATGGCCCTCGTGGACGTGCGTTCCGACGACGACGGCGACGACGACGAGGGCGGGGCGGGGGCGCATGTTGTGGACCAGCAGGTGGTCGCGCAGCCTCCGCTTTCGGCCGGGCCCGGGCATCTGCAGGCCTTGCGGTGGCAGACGGGGTTGCGCGATGGACGGTGCTCTGCTGGCAATCGCAGATGGCACGTCCGAGCCGTTGCGGGAGAAGCAATTCAGGCTGCGCGAGGCCTTCAAGCAGCAACCCGTCGTCGCAGTCGCGAAAGTAAAGAAGCCAGTTCGCCCCTGGCTGCTCGCAGACCGCAGCGCGGTGTGCAGAGAGCTCCAGGAGTACGCCCGCAGTCGCAGTTGGGTTTGCGGGCGGCTGACGAGGGGCACGTTGGTCGGCTTTTGTCAGCAGTGCAAGTTGCCGACAGGCATGAACGAGAGAACGCAGGTATTTGCCGTGACAAAGTGGTGGTGGTGCTGGAAGAAAACAGGGGGTGGTGCCGCGCCCTTGGATAACGGGTACTCGCGTGGCAGACGTCGCGCAGATGGCGCTGGTCGTCATGCGAAGTGCTCGCGGTTGGAAGTTTCTCTGTGCGAATGGTGGTCGCACATGAGGTATTCTGTGGACTGGGAAGCCGTCGCGAAGGGGGGCGCAGTCGCGCCGGGGCGTCCGAAGATCATGGCGAGATTCACCCAAGCCTTGCTGGTCGCGACAGCGCTGCAACTCACAGCGCAGTATGCGTGGAAGCATTGGAGCAGGGGCTCAGACCTTCGGTGCCGCAGTTGCGGCCAAAGTGGCAGGTGAAGTGGCGGCGTGCGTCCGGTCTGATCATGCGAAAGCCGAGCCGCAAGTGCAAGATGCCGAAGTGGCTTCTGCGGTCCGTTTCGAAACGATGATTTTGAGTGTGGCCAGGGTTCGCGCCGCCGCAGACGCCCTTTTTGGGTGCGACCCGCGCGTCTTCAACTGGGGCCAGTCCCCTTTCCACCGCAACGAGGCGGGCTCTGTTGAGCAGCAGCGCCTCCCCGTGAAGGGGGGCGTCGTCCCGCTGGTCGGGGCGCGCGACGACAGCGATGCCAGGTGGGCGGCGAACCTCACGGTGTCCAGCGACAAAGAGGATATCCGTAGTGGCGGGCCGCCGCCGGCGGAGCTGATGTTCAGGGGGGGGCCCGAGGTTGCGGAGAATCTCGCAGCGCGCGCTCGCAGAAACGAGCGCCCTTCCCGAGTGTCTATGACGACTTGCGAGAAGGGGAGCTATCGCCACGAGCGCGTCGTCGCGTTCCTGAAGCGGCACTTGCGTGAGTGGCCGGACGACGTGAAGGCGCGGGGGCCGTGTCGAATCCTCATGGCCGACGCGCGCGGCCCCCGCGACTCGGATGCGGTCGCGAGGCTCGCGTGGCAGCGCGGCTGCGTCCTCGTCGTTCATGGTGGCGGGGCAACCGCAGTAGCGCAGCCCGTGGGCATGGGCCCCAACCAACACGTCAAGCGCGAGTGCATCGCCCGCGAATTCGCCAGGATGATCCAGCAAATGACGGAGGACAACGGAACAGTTTCCGCGCTTGAAGCGGGGGGGCTGCGTGGACTTGATGGTCGAGGTGCTGAGTAACTTGCAGCTCCACTTGGGCGCCGCAGACGGCTTCCTGGCGACGGGCGCCAGGGCGCCAGTCGACGAGTCGGGCGACCTGGAGATCTGCAGGGGGGCGGCGGCGTTGTGGAAGGAGGCGGGTTTGCGGGGGAAAGTTGATGCCGCCGTCGCGGAGGTCAGAACATAATGCCGAGCGGGAAGGCTCAAGTGGTCGTGCGACGACGTGCAACGCCTGATGCTTCCCTGCGCAACGCGCAGCGAGTCAGTCAGAGTCCTCGCCAATCTGGGCGAGGAAGAAGGAACGACGACGAAAGGGCATGAAGGCGAGGGGGGGGGGGCGCGGGGGGGGGCGGGGTGGGGGGGGCGGGCGAAGGCGATGGCGAGGGGAACGGCGCCGACGACGCGGGCGAGGGGCAGGAGTGGGAGGAGGTCGTTGTGACAGACGCTGAAACCGAAGCAGCGGATGCGAACTTTGCAAGAAACGCTCCAAGATACAGAAACAATGTTACGGGAAGTGGGCATGCAGAGTCTTGCAATGCATTGTAGAAACGAGGCGCGCAAGATGAACGAACGCCAGCGGGAGTTCGCTCGCGACGACGACAATCTCTTGCGAGCCTTGGCTGCGCAGCGAGATCACGAAGCTGCAGTGGCGACGAAGACGCGGCGATTGACGAAGGAAGCCAACGGCGGCGCCTCTGCGCTGCGCGACCTGAAGAAGCAGATCCGTGAATCCAAGGGGGCCTTGGAGGCGAATGCTGCGGCCGCAATCGCGGCGGAAGATGTGCTGGCGAGCAAGTTCGCCGTGGCTCAGTGGAAGCCAGAGGAGTTGAACATCAGGAAACACAGGATGGCGGCTGTGGATCGCCTGGCTCGCGGCAGGGGCGACCTTTCGCCGGCGCAGAGGTCGGGGCGGCAGTGGTTCAAAACGAACTGGGACGACGCGATGAGCAAGGCACACAAGGAGGATTGGCATATTATTTTTGCCGGGTGGGTGCAACAGGTCGCCAGCGAGGCCGCAGCTGGGAATCGCGCGGCACTGTCGCAGTTTATTTGCAACGAGACGGTGAGAACGTTCGGGGGGGGCAGGTGGCGCTGGTGGCCCCTGCCAGCGCCGTTCCAGACCGCAGTGGCGGTGGAAGCGGGGCCGCGGCGTAATTGATGGCGCCGCGACGCAGGAGACCGCGGCGTCGGGATGGCGGCGAGTTGGCGCGTGAGGGTCGCAGCCAGGTGGGCAAAATAACGCATCATCATCATCGCCATCATCATCAGCATCATCATCATCATCCACATCAACGTCATCATCATCACCATCATCATTCTGATCCTCCTCCATCCTCCGCGCTCCGCGCTATCTTCCTCCCGCGACGCCCTGCTCCTCGACCTCGTGCTCCTTTCCGATCTCTGTCTCCTCATCCCCTCCCCGCGCGATGGTTGTTTGCGGCTCGAGGTGGTGGGCCCGCCGTGATGTGGGGGGCGGTGGTTGCGGCCATGTGGCCGCCCTCCCGCCCGGCTGCGGCCGGGGCAACTGCGGGCGGCGAGGCGAACCTCGTGGACGTGATGTTACAGAGCGAGCGCGACGCCGCGGTCACGGCAAACGCTCGGGGGAACGCGGAAGTGGCCGCGCACTCGGATGACGGCGACAGCGACGGAGGTGCCGCGCAAGACGGTGGCGCCTTGGCTGGTTCTTCGGCGGCGGCCTCCTCGCGTGGAGGCGACGAGGCCGAAGGAAAAGAGCGCGGGGAGCCAAAGGGGCGGGCGTGGAAAACGCAGTGGCGGACGCGAAGAAGAAAACACGTTCGTAGTTGAAACCGACGCTGGCGGAGAACGCGGCGCGGTTGAGCATTGCCAACCAGCAGAGAGTCACAGATCAGGAGAAGGCAATTGGAGGGGACATGGGCCGATGCGCGCTCAACGTGGGCAACTTCGGGGGAGCGGCCGAGGGCAGGGGGGTTCGCTGGAACGAGTGCGACCAAATGCACGAGAACCCTGCGAACATCTTGGCCCTCTGCGAGTGCGACGATGAGCTGTTCCACCTGCTGTCTGGGGCCGCCGAAGAAGGCGACGACGAGGGGGGGGGTATGCGCAAGACCGCAGCAGCGGGCGACGCCGAGGCGGAGGTGGGGGCGCTCCAGTCCCGCCCCCGGTGCAAGTACTTGTGCGCCAAAGGCGATGAACTGACTGGCACTCTTCTCCTTGGCGTGCGAGATCGCAGTGGCGGAAGCGCAGAGAGCCTCGGGTTCACGCGGCTCAAACACAAGGACGAGACAAGCAAAACAACAGGGAACAAACTCAACGGGTCTTCCAGGGCCCTGGTCGCTGCGGTTACCCTGGGCGACCCAGTGCCGCCCCCGGGCAACGAGTTCAACGTCGTGGTGTTGCACGTGCACAACAAATGGCCAACAATGACTTTGGGGCACAGAGGCTGGAACAGTTCTGCACTTGGTTCCTCCAGGAGGTCCAACGCAGTCGCGTGCAAATTGTCATGGGAGACTTTGACATGTGCATGTTCGGCATTGTCCGCAGGGCCCGCGTGGCTCGCCTGGTGTTCCACGTGGCCGCGTGGCCCCCCCCTGGGAGACCGACCGAGGCCGACCCAGGGCGGACAGCGTGGCGATTATGTTCTTCGATTGCCCTGGGAAGTACACGCGCTGCAAAGGTTTGGAATTCTTACATGACCGCAGTGGCGGGCTCTTGAATGATGAAGAGCCGGGCGAGGATTTCCTCGCGTTCGACTTCGCGAGCGCTCCTGGAAAAATGCTGGAGACGTGCCTCCCCAAGAAGATGGCCCTGCAAGAGAAGATGGAAGCATTCCTGGCGCCGCCCTCTGCGTCGTCGATCGCAGCCCGCGCCATCGAGGCGCAGGTGGGGAAATGTAAGGGAACGGGAAACTGGGGGAATGGATTCCGCACCCCTTCAAAGCAAGACGCAAGCACGTGGACCCAACAATCTGGCGGGGTGGCCCAAGAGGAAAACCGAGAGGAGGGGCGCACTTTCTCCTTGTGGTGTTCACGCAGAACGCGCCGCGCAGGTCGCCAGAGGCGGCGGCGAGGAGGCTTCAGAGAAAGGAGGGCTACCCCAAGGGCGCCTGGAAGGGCAAGTGGGGCGACCAGCAGGGCCGCCGCGCGGGGCGCGATGGACAGGAAGACGCAGTGGCGGCAAACTCGGGCGTGGGCTGGGGAAACCGAAGCGGCGGCCGCCAGGTGGGCCGCGAGGGCTGGGGACTCGGCGAGGGGTGGCGCCAGAAGGGCTTCGGCAATCGGCGGCAGGGGGACTGCCAGAAGAACTGCCCCCCCGCTGACAAACCCCCAGAAGGGGGGGCCGACGGGGGCGGAGGGTGGCCCCTGCAGGGCAGCGACAAGGAAACGGCAGTCGCGAACCAAAGATTCGCAGTTGCGGCCAGGGCCGCGCTTCCGCTGACGGATTTCGCGGACCCACCCCTTCCCTCGAAGGGGCGGGGCCGCGACGTTGACGCGGGGCGCGACTGCGCGACGGGCAAGGGGGGGGGGGGCGCAACCGCAGCAGCGGGCGCGGCGAGCTCCTGGCAAGCGGCCGCGGCGAGCTCCTGGAAGGACCGGGCTCCTAGCAGCACTGGGGGCGACGCTAGCAGTCCCAATCCCTGGGCGACTTCGCCCTATGAGCTGTGGGCGCCCTGGCCACCCTCGAGTTCGGGATGGGGAGGGCCTTCGCCTGCGTTGGGTGCCGCGAGCGCGGCGGCAGAGGCGACGCCGCAATCGCCTCCGCCGAACCCCCAGCAGGCCGCCCCATGCATCTGGGCGGGGACGTGGACTCGCACGCACGTGGAGTACTGGCCGAGCTGAGGGCCTGTGAAACCGCAGTGGCGGGTGCGCTGCACTGTTCGAGCGGACGGACAAATCGTCATCTTCTCCTCATCTGAATCTTTCAACGGAGCGTCCAATCATCATCTTCGCCCCCTATGTGCGTTTAAAATGGGTTATTTTCCTCCTTTTCGGTACATCCTAAATTCCTTTGTTTGGGCTTTTGGATTATGGAACTATGGGGCTATGGGGCTATAGGGTTATAGGGCTATAGGGCTATAAGTCTATAGGGCTATAGGGTTATAGGGCCATAGGGTTGCAAGGCTATAGGACTATATGGCTATAGGGTTATAAGGGGCTATAGGGCTACAGGGCAATAGGGCTATAGGGCTGTAGGGCTATAGGGCTATACGGCACCTGGGCACCCGGGTACCCGGGCACCTGGGCGGGCCGCGGAAATCGATGACGCACCTCACCTAACTGTATGAATCCTCTAGGACCCCGACAGAGGCAAAGTTTGATTTGGGAATATATGTATATATTAGTGTTTGCCTGATTTTTGTCCTCTACGACGCAAACCAGGTCGCGAGCTGAACGGTGTTCTGGCGACTTCGTGGGCCGTTTTCGTTCTGACTTCGCTGTCCAGCGATGGCGGGACGAAGACACAGCGAGGGGAAACGAGAGAGAAACACGAAAACATGAAGTACTGTTTAGCTCGAGCCCTGGCGCCAGCATGTTTGCGGACTTCTGACGTAGGGCCGAGGGTCAGAGAGCGCCTTCCTTTGTATGGCCACAAAAACAGGGACGTCAAGGAGGTCCACCGCATCGCCGGTTAATCCGACGACGATGTGCAACATCTAACCGGTCGTTCATGTCCAAAATTTTGGCTTGCCCCCTCTCCACGGCCGCCCTGTGCGTCTTGCTCTCTCCACTTGCATGCTGGCCGATTCGCCTTTCCGGTTGCCCCGAAAGGCTTCTCGCTGGTGCAGTATGCCTTTGACTCGCCGCCATCTTACAAGTATTCAAGTGACTTTCGGATACAACTCGTGGGAGGTTAGATTCTGATTCTGCCCTGGTCCGAAATCCGGCCTAATCCGGCTTCATCCCGTTTAATCTGGCTCAATCCAGCCTAGCCCCGCTCAGTCCCGCTGAATCCGCGGCCGAATCCGGCGTAGTAGCCCCCTGATGGGGCTTAATTCTCCCTAATCCTTCCGACGAAGACCTCCCAGTAGTTGCCTCCTAAGGGGCTCCTCTCGTCCGACGTCTCGCCGCGAAGGTCGCCAGCATGGGTTGCCTCGGCCCCGCGGGGGCCCCGCCCGAGCGCGCGCGCGCGCGGAGCCCGCGCGCAGAGCTCGAGAGGGCGGTTCGGGTGCCGTGCTGAGCGCCCGCCTCTCGGAGCGCGCTGCCGCACAATGAAGGCGGTCCGCCTCCCCTGGGGCGGGGCGAGTGTGACGAGTACGACGAAGACGATGCTGGTGATGGTGATGGTGATGATGATGATGATGATGATGATGATGATGATGATGATGATGATGATGATGATGATGATGATGATGATGATGATGCTGATGATGCTGATGATGCTGATGCTGATGATGCTGATGATGCTGATGATGATGATGATGATGATGATGATGATGGTGGTGGTGGTGGTGGTGGTGGTGGTGGAGGTGGGTGGTGGTGGTGGTGATGATGATGATGGTGATGATGATGATGGTGGGTGGTGATGGTGGTGCAGGTGGTGGTTGTGGTGATGATGATCTTGATGAGGATGATTGGGGAGAGAGGGGAAGGACAATGAGGATGAGGGTGATGAAGAAGATGATGAAGAATCTGATGATGATGATGATGATGATGATGATGATGATGATGCTGATGATGCTGCTGATGATGCTGATGATGCTGATGATGCTGATGATGCTGATGCTGATGATGATGATGATGATGATGATGATGATGATGATGGTGGTGGTGGTGGTGGTGGTGGTGGAGGTGGTGGTGGTGGTGGTGGTGATGATGATGATGATGATGATGATGGTGGGTGGTGATGGTGGTGCAGGTGGTGGTTGTGGCGATGATGATCTTGATGAGGATGATTGGGGAGAGAGGGGAAGGACAATGAGGATGAGGGTGATGAAGAAGATGATGAAGAATGATGATGATGATGATGATGATGATGATGATGATGATGATGATGATGATGATGCTGATGCTGATGCTGATGATGCTGATGCTGATGATGATGATGATGATGATGATGATGATGATGATGATGATGATGAGGAGGAGGAGGAGGAGGAGGAGGAGGAGGAGGATGAGGATGAGGATGAGGATGAGGATGATGAGGAGGAGGAGGAGGAGGAGGAGGAGGATCATGTGCCAGTGTGAACCCAATATTCACCAACGATGTTGCAATAAACCCTTCCTCGCGGAGGCGAAGGCGGAGGCG
The DNA here is from genome assembly GCA_963575745.1 of Prorocentrum cordatum. Taxonomy (NCBI): domain Eukaryota; class Dinophyceae; order Prorocentrales; family Prorocentraceae; genus Prorocentrum; species Prorocentrum cordatum. The sequence goes on along the minus strand of CAUYUJ010015779.1, from coordinate 80,016 downwards.
GAGGAGGAGGAGGAGGAGGAGGAGGAGGAGGAGGAGGAGGAGGAGGAGGATCATGTGCCAGTGTGAACCCAATATTCACCAACGATGTTGCAATAAACCCTTCCTCGCGGAGGCGAAGGCGGAGGCGGAGGAGGAGGAGGAGGATAAGGAGGAGGAGGAGGAGGAGGAGGAGGAGGAGGAGGTGCAGGAGGAGGAGGGAAGCGGCAGAATCCGTGTGAAAATAAAATGCTTAACTCTGGAGTTAATCCGCGGGAAAGCTGGCACGGCGATCCACCTTGGGAAGAATTAGCTCCGAAGTTAATCCACGGGAAAGCCAGCAGCAGGATCCACTCTGGAAAAAAGATTAACTCCAGAGTTAATCGACGGGGGAGGGGTGGATCAGGGCGCCGCCCTGGGCCCCGTGAATCAACTCCGGAGTTAAAATCCACGGGGGAGGGGTGGATCAGGGCGTCGCCCTGTGCCCCGTGAATTAACTCCGGAGTTAATCCATGGGGGAGGGGTTGATCAGGGCGCCGCCCTGGTCCCCGTGAGTTAACTCTGGAGTCAATCCACGGGGAAGGGGTGGATCAGGGCGTCACCCTGTGCCCCGTGAATTCTAGACGCTTTGCGTAACCCCACCAGTTTGTTCGTCGGCCCGGACACCCTGCTCGCCGCCTGCGCTCTTCGCTCGCGGCCGCGACCAAAAAAAAGTAACCCCACCAGCCCTCCCGCATCTGTGCGTTGCTGCCTCGGGGCTCCTCACAGCCACCCTGGGAGTTGCAGCCTGCCAACGCGCTCGCCTTCTGGTGTCAATTCTTTGGCCAACGGTCCTTCGGACCACTCTGGTGTTCGCGCTGACGCCGACGTCCGGGGCTTCGCCATTGCATTTCTCATTTCCACCTCGACCGGCGGTTCGTTGGCCGCGGCCACCCTGGTGCCCACGCAGCTGCTTGAGGTTCTGTCTCCTGCCTTAATTCTCGGTGTTGTCCCTGGTTGTCGTTTATCCCGACTTCCTGGTGCCTTCGACGCCCTGCACACTTTCACGCTGGCAGTTCGGTGCAGTTTCAGTCTCTCCTGCCACCCGCCCGCCGCTGGGCCGCCGCGTGAGGCCTCGGCTTGCCGCGTTAGTTGTAGCCCTTTCGCGCCGCCTCTGCCTAATTAGTCTCTGCGTAGCCCTCTTTGACCTGACTCGCCGCCGGCGCGCTCGCCCGCGGCCGCTGACAACAAAGTAGCCCCACCAGCCCATCCAGAAACGATGCCCAGAAGAAGTGCCTCGATCAGGGAAGTGGGCAGCACGCAGAGGAAGGGTCCCCCAGTGGAGGCCTCTTGGAGCGTCTTGGGGGCCTCTTGGCGGTCCCGGACGCCTCTTGGAGCGTCTTGGTTGCCTCGGAGAGCTTCTCGGGGCCTCTTGGGGGTCTCTTGGGGGCCTTGTGGTGGCCTCTGGGGCGCCTGTTGGGGCCTCCTGGGGCCTCCTGGGCGCTTCTTGGGGCCCTCTTGAAGCGCTCTTGGGAGCCTTGGGCCATCTTGGAGTCATCTTGAAGCCTCGGATGGCCATCGGAAGCGAAAAGGCGAGAGCGCCCAAAACATTGTTTTTCCAACGTTTTTTTTTTTTTTGTTTCCGGGGCCTCCTGAGGGAGCTCTTTGGCTACTTGGAGCCGTCTTGAAGCGGTTTTGGGGCCTCTTGGAGCATCGTGGGAGCCATCTTGAGGCATCTTTGGATATCTTGAGCCATCTTGGAGGTCATTTTGTTACCTAACAGCTCTTGCTGATAGGTTTCTAGTGGTCTCAAAAGAGAGCATCATGACTCCTCAGGGGGGTCTGGGCGGGACCCAGAGAGGCTGCCGCCGAAGCCGAAATCGCTTGGGACATCCCAGCAAAATCGCTCTTGGTGCTCCCAGAACTCCATTCCCGGGCCACATTTTGGATGCCCGGAGCCAACTGTAGGCCACTTCGTGCTCTTCGACTTCCCAGAACTCCATTCCCGGGCCACATTTTGGATGCCCGGAGCCAACTGTAGGCCACTTCGTGCTCTTCGATTTCCCAGAACTCCATTCCCGGGCCACATTTTGGATGCCCGGAGCCAACTGTAGGCCACTTCGTGCTCTTCAAGTTCCCAGAACTCCATTCCTGGGCATGATTTTGAATGCCCGGAGCCAACTGTAGGCCACTTCGTGTTCTTCTAGTTCCCAAAACTACATTCCTGGGCCACATTTTGAATGCTGAGGCAGGCTGAGGCTGAGGCAGGCTGAGGCTGAGGCTGGCAGGCTGAGGCTGAGGCCGAGGCTGAAGGCAGACTGAGGCTGAGGCTGAAGCAGACTGAGGCTGAGGCTGAGGCAGGCTGAGGCTGAGGCTGAAGCAGGCTGATGCTGAGGCAGGCTGAGGCTGAGGCTGAGGCTGATGCAGGCTGAGGCTGAGGCAGGCTGAGGCTGAGGCCGAGGCTGAAGGCAGACTGAGGCTGAGGCTGAAGCAGGCTGAGGCTGAGGCTGAGGCAGGCTGAGGCTGAGGCAGGCTGAGGCTGAGGCTGAGGCTGAGGCTGAGGCTGAGGCTGAGGCAGGCTGAGGCTGAGGCTGTGACTGCGACTGCCGTTGCCGCGGCGACTGTCATCGCGAATGCGACTACGACTGCGAGAACAGCAGAATTCTACAACTGGATTTTCATCTGAATCTTAAGGGGAATGCTTTCGGATATGCTTCTACACATCGCTGTCAGGTTGCTTTGCCGGGATAATTTTACCTAACAGCTCTTGCTGATAGGTTTCTAGTGGTCTCAAAAGAGAGCATCATGACTCCTCAGGGGGGTCTGGGCGGGACCCGGAGAGGCTGCCGCCGAAGCCGAAATCGCTTGGGACATCCTCGCAAAATCGCTCTTGGTGCTCCCAGAACTCCATTCCCGGGCCACATTTTGGATGCCCGGAGCCAACTGTAGGCCACTTCGTGCTCTTCGACTTCCCAGAACTCCATTCCCGGGCCACATTTTGGATGCCCGGAGCCAACTGTAGGCCACTTCGTGCTCTTCGATTTCCCAGAACTCCATTCCCGGGCCACATTTTGGATGCCCGGAGCCAACTGTAGGCCACTTCGTGCTCTTCAAGTTCCCAGAACTCCATTCCTGGGCATGATTTTGAATGCCCGGAGCCAACTGTAGGCCACTTCGTGTTCTTCTAGTTCCCAGAACTCATTCCTGGGCCACATTTTGAATGCTGAGGCAGGCTGATGCTGCGGCCGAGGCAGGCTGAGGCTGAGGCAGGCTGAGGCTGAGGCCGAGGCTGAAGGCAGACTGAGGCTGAGGCTGAAGCAGACTGAGGCTGAGGCTGAGGCAGGCTGAGGCTGAGGCTGAAGCAGGCTGATGCTGAGGCAGGCTGAGGCTGAGGCTGAGGCTGATGCAGGCTGAGGCTGAGGCAGGCTGAGGCTGAGGCCGAGGCTGAAGGCAGACTGAGGATGAGGCTGAAGCAGGCTGAGGCTGAGGCTGAGGCAGGCTGAGGCTGAGGCAGGCTGAGGCTGAGGCTGAGGCAGGCTGAGGCTGAGGCTGTGACTGCGACTGCCGTTGCCGCTGCGACTGTCATCGCGAATGCGACTACGACTGCGAGAACAGCAGAATTCGACAACTGGATTTTCATCTGAATCTTAAGGGGAATGCTTTCAGATATGCTTCTACACATCGCTGTTAGATTGCTTTGCCGGGATAATTTTTTTAGGCGCTCGTGGAGTCATCTGATTTTTACCTAACAGCTCTTGCTGATAGGTTTCTAGTGGTCTCAAAAGAGAACATCATGACTCCTCAGGGGGGTCTGGGCGGGACCCGGAGAGGCTGCCGCCGAAGCCGAAATCGCTTGGGACATCCTCGCAAAATCGCTCTTGGGGCTCCCAGAACTCCATTCCCGGGCCACATTTTGGATGCCCGGAGCCAACTGTAGGCCACTTCGTGCTCTTCGACTTCCCAGAACTCCATTCCCGGGCCACATTTTGGATGCCCGGAGCCAACTGTAGGCCACTTCGTGCTCTTCGATTTCCCAGAACTCCATTCCCGGGCCACATTTTGGATGCCCGGAGCCAACTGTAGGCCACTTCGTGCTCTTCAAGTTCCCAGAACTCCATTCCTGGGCATGATTTTGAATGTGAGGCAGGCTGATGCTGAGGCAGGCTGATGCTGCGGCCGAGGCAGGCTGAGGCTGAGGCAGGCTGAGGCTGAGGCCGAGGCTGAAGGCAGACTGAGGCTGAGGCTGAAGCAGACTGAGGCTGAGGCTGAGGCAGGCTGAGGCTGAGGCTGAAGCAGGCTGATGCTGAGGCAGGCTGAGGCTGAGGCTGAGGCTGATGCAGGCTGAGGCTGAGGCAGGCTGAGGCTGAGGCCGAGGCTGAAGGCAGACTGAGGCTGAGGCTGAAGCAGGCTGAGGCTGAGGCTGAGGCAGGCTGAGGCTGAGGAACTGTTAGAGCCACTTAGTGCTCTTCGAGTTCCCAGAACTCCATTCCCGGGCCACATTTTGATGCCCGGAGCCAACTGTAGGCCACTTCGTGGTCTTCGAGTTCCCAGAACTCCATTCCTGGGCATGATTTTGAATGCCCGGAGCCAACTGTAGGCCACTTCGTGTTCTTCTAGTTCCCAGAACTCCATTCCTGGGCCACATTTTGAATGCTGAGGCAGGCTGATGCTGCGGAGGCTGAGGCTGAGGCTGAGCTGATGCAGGCTGAGGCTGAGGCAGGCTGAGGCTGAGGCCGAGGCTGAAGGCAGACTGAGGCTGAGGCTGAAGCAGGCTGAGGCTGAGGCTGAGGCAGGCTGAGGCTGAGGCTGAAGCAGGCTGCAGGCTGAGGCAGGCGAGGCTGAGGCTGAGGCTGATGCAGGCTGAGGCTGAGGCAGGCTGAGGCTGAGGCCGAGGCTGAAGGCAGACTGAGGCTGAGGCTGAAGCAGGCTGAGGCTGAGGCTGAGGCAGGCTGAGGCTGAGGCAGGCTGAGGCTGAGGCTGAGGCAGGCTGAGGCTGAGGCTGTGACTGCGACTGCCGTTGCCGCTGCGACTGTCATCGCGAATGCGACTACGACTGCGAGAACAGCAGAATTCGACAACTGGATTTTCATCTGAATCTTAAGGGGAATGCTTTCAGATATGCTTCTACACATCGCTGTTAGGTTGCTTTGCCGGGATAATGTTACCTAACACTGATAGGTTTCTAGTGGGTCAAAAGAGCTCACAGATCACTCCACAGGGGGGTCCGGGCAGGTGTTGGGGAGTTGCCGGGCAGCAGGGTGCCGGGCTCGTTTTTCGCCAACAGTCACACACTTCGTGCTCTTCGACTTCCCAGAACTCCATTCCCAGGCCACATTCTGAATACCCGGATGCAACAGTCACACACAAAGTGCTCTTCGAGATCCCAGAACGCCATTCCCGGGCCACATTCTGAATAACCGGATGCAACAGTCACACACTTCGTGCTCATCGACATCCCAGAACGTCATTCCCGGGCCACATTCTGGAGGGCCGGATGCAACAGTCACACACTTCGTGCTCTTCGAGTTCCCAGAATTCCATTCCCGGGCCACATTTTATGCCCGGAGCCAACTGTAGGCCACTTCGTGCTCTTCGAGTTCCCAGAACTCCATTCCCGGGCCACATTTTGAATGCCCGTAGCCAACTGTAGGCCACCTCGTGCTCTTCGAGTTCCCAGAACTCCATTCCCGGGCCACATTTTGAATGCCCGTAGCCAACTGCAGGCAACTTCGTGCTCTTCGACTTCCCAGAACTCCCATTCCTGGGCCACATTTTCAGCAGGGGCAAGAGCACGACGAGGAGGAGGACGAGCAAGACCAGGAGGACGAGGACGAGCAGGAGCAGGACGAGGAGCAGGAGGAGCAGGAGAAGAAGGACGAGCAGGAGGAGGAGGAGGACGAGCAGGAGGAGGAGGACGACCAGGAGGAGGAGGACGACCAGGAAGAGGAGGAGGAGGAGGAGGAGGAGGGAGGCGGAGGAGTACCAGGTGGAGGAGGAGGAGGAGGAGGAAGAGGAGGAGGAGGAGGAGGAGGAGGACGAGGACGAGGAGGAGGATTGAGGAGGGGGGGGGAGGTACAGGAGGAGGAGGAGAACGGAGGACCACCAGGAGGAGGAGGAGGAGGAGGAGGAGGAGGAGGAGGAGGAGGAGAGAACACCAGGAGGAGTAGGACGAGCAAGACGAGGAGGACGAGAACGAGGACGACCAGGAAGAGGAGGAGGAGGAGGAGGAGGAGGGGAGGGGGAGGACTACCAGGAGGAGGAGGAGGAGGAGGAGGAGGAGGAGGAAGAGGAGGAGGAGGACGAGGAGGAGGAGGAGGAGGAGGAGGACGAGGAGGAGGAGGGGGGGGGAGAGCACCAGGAGGAGGAGAACGAGGACCACCAGGAGGAGGAGGAGGAGGAGGAGGAGGAGGAGGAGAGAGCACCAGGAGGAGGAGGACGAGCAAGACGAGGAGGACGAGAACCAGGACGAGCAGGAGGAAGAGGAGGAGGAGGAGGAGGAGGAGGAGGAGCAGGAGAAAGAGGAGGAGGAGGAGGAGGCAGGCTGAGGCTGAGGCTGTGACTGCGACTGCCGTTGCCGCTGCGACTGTCATCGCGAATGCGACTACGACTGCGAGAACAGCAGAATTCGACAACTGGATTTTCATCTGAATCTTAAGGGGAATGCTTTCAGATATGCTTCTACACATCGCTGTTAGGTTGCTTTGCCGGGATAATTTTTTTTTAGGCGCTTGTGGAGTCATCTGAAGCAGTGCCCCCCCCCAGGAGGCCCAAATGTGGCCAGAACCTCAGTAAAGTCAATGATTTTGGCATTCTCGCCGAGGCCTATTGGAGCATCTTGGGTGCCTCTGGGGGGTCTCTTGGGGCCTCGTAGGGGTCTCTTGGGAGCCTCTTGGGGGCATCCTGGGGGCCTCTTCGGGGCGTCTTGGGGCCACATGGGGCCATCTTGGGGCCATCTCGGGGCCTCTTGGGGTCTCCTGGGCGCCTCTTGGGGCCATCTTGGAGGAAATCGATCACAGGAAGGGGGGGGCTCAACTAGCCCCCCCCACCAAGATGCCAAAATGGGGCCCAAACCCGAGTTGAACCAATGATTTTGGCTTCCTCGCCGAGGCCGTTTTGGACGCTCGAACGCGTCGCGGACCCACCCGTCCAGGTCCAGGAGTGGGTTGGGGGAGGGGTCGCGACTCCCTCCCCGCCCGCAAGTCGTTTCGCTCACTCCCACCCGCCCTCCCAACACGTACGTAGCACCCGAGCTTGGCCCGAGCCTCAGCATATTCAGCAGTCGTCTTTGGATGGGCAGCTAGTGGGGGTCTATCCGCCGCCGCCGCCGCCTCCGCCGCCGCCGCCGCCCGCCGCCGCCTCCGCCGCCGCG
>CAUYUJ010015779.1:60000-72592 GCA_963575745.1 Prorocentrum cordatum | reverse complement strand
CTTCGACTTCCCAGAACTCCATTCCCAGGCCACATTCTCAATACCCGGATGCAACAGTCACACACTTCGTGCTCTTCGAGATCCCAGAACGCCATTCACGGGCCACATTTAGAATAACCGGATGCAACAGTCACACACTTCGTGCTCTTCGAGTTCCCAGAACTCCATTCCCGGGCCACATTCTGGAGGGCCGGATGCAACAGTCACACACTTCGTGCTCTTCGAGTTCCCAGAATTCCATTCCGGGGCCACATTTTGGATGCCCGGAGCCAACTGTAGGCCACTTCATGGTCTTCGAGTTCCCAGAACTCCATTCCCGGGCCACATTTTGAATAGCCAGACGCTTCGTAGTCCTTCCGCCACAGCCGTGTTTGGTTCAGGAATTGCTAGTGACACTGCAGTCCACTGCATTCAATCGTGCCACTGCATTCACTCACTGCAGTCCACTCAGTTTCGATTGCAATGGCGTTCCCCTGGCCGTACCCCCGTACCCAACGTTCATCCGCAGCCTCTGCTCCGCGAGGCTCGTCCGAAGTGTCGCCGCCTCGCGGTGCTTCTCAGCCTGCGCCGCCTCGCGGTGCTTCTCAGCCTGCGGAGGAAGGTGGACAGACGCCTGGCTCTGGCGCTGTGCCGCCTGCGTCTTTAACGGTACGCCTCGTTTCAATTCGGGTTCGGCAGGGCATGATTGACTGTAAGCAGGCGGCCACTCACTGCGCTAACTTCGGAAGGGTGTGCGCCACGATAGTGGACACCGCTGATGCTGATATTGTCTGTGGCTGCGAGGTCGGTGCGTTCCGTGAAGGCTTTCGCCGAGCAGGGATCAACGTGACAGAGATCCTCAGTAAGCCTTTCGGTGATGGCATTCGCTTCTCGGAGGTCGACAACTACTTGACTCTCTGGGGGGTCCGCGGTGCTTCTCAGCCTGCGGAACTGACTCTGTGCGAAGACAGCAAAGTTTACAGGCCTCCTAGCGGCCGAGATATTGATGCTGTTATTTCACATTTTGAGGTGAACAAACCAGGCCATGACAAGTTCCACGTGGTGATCGCCAACATGCACATCGTGTGCGGCAAGAAACCGCCGACCATCCAGACTCGAAAGCGGACAGTTCGCAATCTCCGCTTGCACCTGGACTGCCTGGGAAAGATTATTGAGAATCTGAGCCAGGCAGTCGTTCTGCTTGTAGTCGGCGACGACAACCTCACTTTCCAGGAGGCGCGGGAGGCTTACCAGCGCCAGCAGAACGACGAGAAGCTCTGGGAGGTCCATGCCACTCCGGCCGACCTAAGGCGACCACGTCGCGGTCTGCGGAGCAGTCGCCCGTTTCTGCTCCATTGCCGTTGGCGCGTCTTTTACGGATCGTGGCATGCGCAACGACGCACACGATGCGGTGGCGGTTGTGCTCACTCTCCCTGGTGCTATTCAGCCTGGGAGAGCAAGAGGCGGAAGATTGTCGTCGAAAACGTCTCCGACGCCGACGTCAGCGTACAGGCGGACGCCGAGTCTTCTGTGCATTGGGATCGGTCGCCGAGTTCTACTCCTCCGCTTTCACCGACTTCACCGGGTGATCCCGAGTACGTCGAGGATGTCGTTCAGAATCGCGCGAACGACTTGCACAGGGAGCTGAGGCAGCTTTGGGACGACAGGTACGACGAGGAGTACGATCCGAAAGTCCTCCATCATCTCAGTCTCTTGCTTTTCAAAAAGAGGAAGTCCACGGAGCCAGCGGACACTAATCCAGCTGGCGCTCCTCAGCCTGGCTCGGAGTATGACACGGCCTTTGCGTCTCAGGAGGAGACTGGCCGAGCCATTCTCTCTGTCCTTAAGCTTCGACATGACTTTCTGCGGAGCAAGAACATCGACGACATGCGCTACGTTCTCACGGAGCCTGAGCGCCAGGAATTGGTCAGAGTAGCTCGCGACCAGCACGAGCAGTCGCGGCAGCAGCGTGCGCTTCAGGAACGGGATGTCGAAAAGGGAAAAGCGAGAGGCAAGTCTGCGCCACAAGGGGGCCATGCGGTTCCGCAGGGTCCTAACAAAGGGCCAGGCGGTAGAAAGGTTCTCACGGTGCTTCTCAGCCTGCGGGAAAAGGTGGCCAGGCCAAGGGTGCAGGTCTGGGTAGCGTCGCCAAGTTTGTGAAAGACCAGAAGCGTAAGCGGTGCATCGCCATTTGCAACGTGTGGCCGGTACTAAACAGATCTGGGAGGTGCTGGCCTTCTCAGGGCGCTTCGACGTTGATTGGTTAACGCAAGCGTTGCAAGCTGATCACAGTGAGGGCCGTGATGCATCAGTTCCCGAGGAAGCTCTGCGGCAACAGCGGCGCCGGCTGCACCACCAGAAGGCCGAGGCCATCGCGCGCTACAACGAGGGGGAGCGGCTTTCCCGCCATCTGTCTGCCCAGGCTGGCCAGCCAAAGCCGAACTTCACGCGCAGGCTGCTGGACGTGTTGCAGATGTTTGAGAGCGGAGCGCTGCTTCAAATCCGCAACCAAGCGATTCTGGCGTTGGGGCACGGCCGTCTGTTCAGGGCCGATGGCGACTACCTGGACATCGGCGGCAGCACGGGCGGTGGCTCCAGGAGCATCATCGATTCTTGGCAGCCGCCGGACTGGCGTGACTTCCTCCAAGACGATCAGGACATCTGAGTTTTGCAAGTCTCCCTCCCCGCGGTGCTTCTCAGCCTGCGGTCTGCCGCTCTCCAGCTGCGGTCTCGAGCAGTAGTGTTCGAAAGCATGCGAGTTCCTGCGGTGCTTCTCAGCCTGCAGGTTTCGCAGCTTGCGCTCTGCAGTACACGTGCTTTTCAGCATGCGACATCCTGCGGTGCTTCTCAGCCTGCAGGGTTCGCAACGTGCGGTTTGCAATGCATTCCTTTTCAGTATGCGAGTTCCTGCGGTGTTTCTCAGGCTGCAGGGCTCCGAGGCTCTTCGCTTCGATGCCAATGTTTCAGACACCGTAGCTCCGTTCCGTAAACATCTTCCAAGAGCCGCTCGCAACCTTTTGCAGCTGGCGGTCTGCAGACGTAGTTTGTCTCAGCATGCGAGCTCCCGCACGCTTCGCCGGCTTTTGCTGCGCGGACAATTTTCTCACACACGTCAGCGCCGTTTGTAGGCGTCAGAAAAAACATGTAGACATTCACGAAGGGCTCAGTCTGTATATCGTCACATCATTACATGCGCAGTCGTCGAACACATCGGTGTACATTCAGCGCTTTGTCCTTCTAGCTGGGTCGCTTCGTGCTGAGGCTGAGGCTGATGCAGGCTGAGGCTGAGGCAGGCTGAGGCTGAGGCCGAGGCTGAAGGCAGACTGAGGCTGAGGCTGAAGCAGGCTGAGGCTGAGGCTGAGGCAGGCTGAGGCTGAGGCTGAGGCAGGCTGATGCTGAGGCAGGCTGAGGCTGAGGCTGAGGCTGATGCAGGCTGAGGCTGAGGCAGGCTGAGGCTGAGGCCGAGGCTGAAGGCAGACTGAGGCTGAGGCTGAAGCAGGCTGAGGCTGAGGCTGAGGCAGGCTGAGGCTGAGGCAGGCTGAGGCTGAGGCTGAGGCAGGCTGAGGCTGAGGCTGTGACTGCGACTGCCGTTGCCGCTGCGACTGTCATCGCGAATGCGACTACGACTGCGAGAACAGCAGAATTCTACAATTGGATTTCATTGTTGGAATTGACAACTTTTTTTTTGCCATCTGAATCTTAAGGGGAATGCTTTCAGATATGCTTCTACACATCGCTGTTAGATTGCTTTGCCGGGATAATTTTTTTAGGCGCTCGTGGAGTCATCTGATTTTTACCTAACAGCTCTTGCTGATAGGTTTCTAGTGGTCTCAAAAGAGAACATCATGACTCCTCAGGGGGGTCTGGGCGGGACCCGGCAGGGTGCCGGCTCGGATCCCAAATCGCCACTTCGTGCTCTTGACTTCCCAGAACTCCATTCCAGGACACATTTCAATAATCAGTCACACCTCTTCCCAGGGGCCACTCCCAGAACTGCTCATTCCAAAGCAGTGAGGCGGGCCACATTCTGGAGGCGGATGCCAACAGTCACCACTTCGTGCTCTTCGACTTCCCAGAACTCCATTCCCGGGCCACATTTTGAATGCCCGGAGCCAACTGTAGGCCACTTCGTGCTCTTCGAGTCCCAGAACTCCATTCCCGGGCCACATTTTGGATGCCCGGAGCCAACTGTAGGCCACTTCGTGCTCTTCGAGTTCCCAGAACTCCATTCCTGGGCTGATTTTGAATGCCCGGAGCCAACTGTAGGCCACTTCGTGTCTTCGAGTTCCCAGAACTCCATTCCTGGGCCACATTTTGAATGCTGAGGCAGGCTGATGCTGGGCAGGACGAGGCTGAGGCTGAGGCTGATGAGGCTGAGGCGAGGCAGGGGGAGCTGAGCTGAGGACGAGCAGACTGAGGCTGAGGCTGAGGCAGGCTGAGGCTGAGGCTGAAGCAGGGGATGCTGAGGCTGCGGAGGAGGAGGCTGAGGCTGAGGCAGGCTGAGCTGAGGCAGGATGAGGACTGAGGCTGAGGCCGAGGGGAGGAGGAGGAGGAAGAGGAGGCAGGACTGAGGCGGAGGCTGAGGCAGGCTGAGGCTGAGGCAGGGGCAGGCTGAGTGAGGCTGAGGCAGGCTGAGGCTGAGGCTGTGACTGCGACTGCCGTTGCCGCTGCGACTGTCATCGCGAATGCGACTACGACTGCGAGAACAGCAGAATTCGACAACTGGATTTTCATCTGAATCTTAAGGGGAATGCTTTCAGACATGCTTCTACACATCGCTGTTAGGTTGCTTTGCCGGGATAATGTTACCTAACAGCGAAGACTGATAGGTTTCTAGTAGGGTCAAAAGAGCTCACAGATCACTCCACAGGGGGGTCCGGGCAGGTGTTGGGGAGTTGCCGGGCAGCAGGGTGCCGGGCTCGTTTTTCGCCAACAGTCACACACTTCGTGCTCTTCGACTTCCCAGAACTCCATTCCCAGGCCACATTCTGAATACCCGGATGCAACAGTCACACACAAAGTGCTCTTCGAGATCCCAGAACGCCATTCCCGGGCCACATTCTGAATAACCGGATGCAACAGTCACACACTTCGTGCTCATCGACATCCCAGAACGCCATTCCCGGGCCACATTCTGGAGGGCCGGATGCAACAGTCACACACTTCGTGCTCTTCGAGTTCCCAGAATTCCATTCCCGGGCCACATTTTATGCCCGGAGCCAACTGTAGGCCACTTCGTGCTCTTCGAGTTCCCAGAACTCCATTCCCGGGCCACATTTTGAATGCCCGGAGCCAACTGTAGGCCACTTCGTGCTCTTCGAGTTCCCAGAACTCCATTCCCGGGCCACATTTTGAATGCCCGTAGCCAACTGTAGGCAACTTCGTGCTCTTCGACTTCCCAGAACTCCCATTCCTGGGCCACATTTTCAGCAGGGGCAAGAGCACGACGAGGAGGAGGACGAGCAAGACCAGGAGGACGAGGACGAGCAGGAGCAGGACGAGGAGCAGGAGGAGCAGGAGAAGAAGGACGAGCAGGAGGAGGAGGAGGACGAGCAGGAGGAGGAGGACGACCAGGAGGAGGAGGACGACCAGGAAGAGGAGGAGGAGGAGGAGGAGGGGAGGGGGAGGAGAAGGAGGAGGAGGAGAGGAGGAGGAGGAGGAGGAGGAGGAGGACGAGGACGAGGAGGAGGAGGAGGGGGGGGGAGAGTACCAGGAGGAGGAGAACGAGGACCACCAGGAGGAGGAGGAGGAGGAGGAGGAGGAGGAGGAGGAGAGAACACCAGGAGGAGGAGGACGAGCAAGACGAGGAGGACGAGAACGAGGACGACCAGGAAGAGGAGGAGGAGGAGGAGGAGGGGAGGGGGAGGACTACCAGGAGGAGGAGGAGGAGGAGGAGGAGGAGGAGGAGGAGGAGGAGAAAGAGAGGAGGAGGAGGAGGAGGAGAGAGAGGAGATAGGAGGAGGGGGGGGGAGAGCACACAGGAGGAGAGAACGAGACCACCAAGGAGGAGGAGGAGGAGGAGGAGGAGGGGGGGGGAGAGAGCACCAGGAGGAGGAGGACGAGCAGAGACGAGGAGGACGAGAACGAGGACGAGCAGGAGGAAGAGGAGGAGGAGGAGGAGGAGGAGGAGCAGGAAAAGAGGAGGAGGAGGAGGCAGGCTGAGGCTGAGGCTGTGACTGCGACTGCCGTTGCCGCTGCGACTGTCATCGCGAATGCGACTACGACTGCGAGAACAGCAGAATTCGACAACTGGATTTTCATCTGAATCTTAAGGGGAATGCTTTCAGATATGCTTCTACACATCGCTGTTAGGTTGCTTTGCCGGGATAATTTTTTTTTAGGCGCTTGTGGAGTCATCTGAAGCAGTGCCCCCCCCCAGGAGGCCCAAATGTGGCCAGAACCTCAGTAAAGTCAATGATTTTGGCATTCTCGCCGAGGCCTATTGGAGCATCTTGGGTGCCTCTGGGGGGTCTCTTGGGGCCTCGTAGGGGTCTCTTGGGAGCCTCTTGGGGGCATCCTGGGGGCCTCTTCGGGGCGTCTTGGGGCCACATGGGGCCATCTTGGGGCCATCTCGGGGCCTCTTGGGGTCTCCTGGGCGCCTCTTGGGGCCATCTTGGAGGAAATCGATCACAGGAAGGGGGGGGCTCAACTAGCCCCCCCCACCAAGATGCCAAAATGGGGCCCAAACCCGAGTTGAACCAATGATTTTGGCTTCCTCGCCGAGGCCGTTTTGGACGCTCGAACGCGTCGCGGACCCACCCGTCCAGGTCCAGGAGTGGGTTGGGGGAGGGGTCGCGACTCCCTCCCCGCCCGCAAGTCGTTTCGCTCACTCCCACCCGCCCTCCCAACACGTACGTAGCACCCGAGCTTGGCCCGAGCCTCAGCATATTCAGCAGTCGTCTTTGGATGGGCAGCTAGTGGGGGTCTATCCGCCGCCGCCGCCGCCTCCGCCGCCGCCGCCGCCCGCCGCCGCCTCCGCCGCCGCGCGCCGCCGCCGCCGCCGCGTCCCCGCGCCGCCGCCGCTCGCCCGCCGCCGCCGCCGCCGCCGCCGCCGCCGCCGCCTCCGCGCCGCCGCCGCCCGCCGTCGCCGCCGTCGCAGCCGCTGCCGCCGCAGCCGCCGCCGCCACTGCCACCGCCGCCGCCGCCACCGCCGCCGCCGCCGCAGCCGCCGCCACCGCCGCCGCCGCCGCAGCCGCCGCCGCCGCCGCCAAGTGTACTCTGTATTGTTTTTTGACAGGGATGGTGGGGGGAGGCCGCATCGGGTGGGCTGCGCATGCTCCGAATTTGGAGGCAGAGTGTGTGTTGCGTATTGTTTTTTACAAGGGATGGTGGGGGGGTCCTGTATTGTTCCTGGTTGGCTCGCAGTCCCCTGGGGGAGGGGGTTTACATTAATGGGAAACAGTGACAAACCCCTCCCCGAAGGGGAAGAGGAAACTCCCTAAACCACCTACGCCCATGGAGGGCTGGTGGGATTATCTCCAAAGTTAATCCGCGGGGGAGGGTGGATCAGGGCGCCGCCCAGGGCCCCGTGAATTAATTCCGGAGTAAAAATCGACGGGGGAGGGGTGGATCAGGGCGGCGCCCTGTGCCCCGTGAGTTAACCCCGGAGTTAATCCACGGGGGAGGGGTGGATCAGGGCGCCGCCTTGGGCTGCGGAGTTCATCCACGGGGAAGGGGTGCAACACGCTCTGGCTTCGCAGCTGCATCGACAGCAAGGGGAGCAGAGGACGGGGGGACGAGACAAATGAGGTGGGGCGACAAAAACAATACATATCCGCTGCTCCCTGGCCAGGCGCATCCTGGACCCAGCAGATGTGTATACGCCACGCCCTCCCGGCTTGGGCAGGAGAGCGTTTGCACAGCTCCTGCGCCCAAGAAGGGCCCGTCCAGTAGGCAGTGGCTATGCACAGATTTCGTAGCCCGATGAGGAGCGCAAGAAGGAAGGGTGGGGCATCGGAGGTCCGCATACGCGGTGGGTTGCCTTCGAGCGGGGTTGCCTCGTCGACACATCGCAGGTGGGCCCGCTCCAGGGTGAAAGCCGGCCACCCGCGCGCCCCTGGTGCTCGGAGCAGTGCTCTCGCCGAGAGCCAACTGCATGGCCCAAACATGCGGGCATCGTTGAACCGACCCCCATCCCCACTGGCGTGGCCTGGGCCCCATTGGCCGATTCCCCCCCGTACGTGAGGATTGAATGAGGGTATCAGATGCCCCCCCCGGTTTCGAGGGGTGCCCCCCCTTTTTATATATATATATATATATATATTCTGTTTCCTCTGTCGGCCTGAGCGCTTGGCAGCGCACGCAACTGTGTCGCCCACGACGCGTCGGCACATGGGGCCGCCCTGGGAGCCACTGTCGGGGAGCAGAGCGCCCGAGCTCCCCCGTGCCCCAAACGGCGCCAGCACACGAGGCGTCCGCCTCGCCCGGCCCACAGGGGAAGACCTTTTCGACCCTGCAGGGCTGCCAAGCGGTCGAAGACCAAGCTGGAACAGCAGCGAACAGGACGGCCCGAGACCCCCGATCGAACCTGCTGACCAGCTCGGGATAGAAGGGATTGACTGCGACGGGCAGCCCCTCTGCGCATCTGTCGCCGTGGCACTGCGGACACAAAAGCCAGGAGGCCGGGCCCGCACGAGGAGAGCGAGGAGTGAGAACGACAAAGGTTGGTTCGAGGAGCATGGAGGATGAGAACACGGCTCATCTGCTGTGCAATCGAGCCAAGGACCCCCAAGACAAGAAATTGGGACGAGCTCGGCAAAGACAGCGTCGTTGCCCTTGGCATGGGAAGGGCGCCTACCCTCGCGAGCTCGCTCCAAGTTTGCCTGGTAGGCGCCGCTTGGCACCCCGCGGCAGGCTTCGGCAATGTTGAGATGGCAATGTTGACATGGCAAAATGACCATCTTCATCGTCATTGTCATCCTCCTCATCACAATCATAACCATCAGCATCATCATCAGCATCAGCATCCACGTCATCATCGTCATCATCATCATCATCATCATCATCATCATCATCATAATCATAATCATAATCATACTCATCATCATCATCATCGTCATCATCATCATCATCGTCAGCGTCCTCCTCGATATCGTCATCATCGTTGGCGTCATCATCATCACTTGTTTCATCAGCAGCAGCAGCGCATCAAAAGCAACATCGCAATAATTGTCATCATCCTCATCCTCATCATCAGCATCATCATTCAGATCTACAGCAACACCATGAACCGAATACACACATCGTCGTCATCATCCCTAACAACAGCATCATTACTATCGCCCTCGTCAGCATCATCAATGAACACATCGTCATCAACAGCAATTACATCTGCTTGATCACCGGCCTCATCGTCACAATCATCATCAGCATCCTTATCATCATCACCATCGTTGCCCTTGGCATGGGGGGGGCTACCATCGCGAGCTCGCTCCAAATTTGCCTGGCGGGCGCTGCTGGGCATCCCGCGGCAGGCTTCGACACCAAACCGTCCCTTCTGCGGCCCTGGGGAACCAAAAGGTACCGACACAACTACTCCCCGGACCGTTCCCGGGGTAAGTTCCGACCAGGATTTTGAAGCGAATCCAGCGGTGGCGACAAGGGCATCCCAGGAGGCCGAAACAAGGGATAAGGGGCCGAGGGTAGCGGTGTAGGTACCTCTTCCTCCTCTGAGGACCTGGGCTCCGTGCTCGTCACTATAATCGGCCACATCAGGACGGCTGCACACGCTGCCATGCATACTTTGTCGGCCCATTTGCCATTCTGACGCATGTGCTCCAGATATCTGGTGAGGTCTGGGAACTCCCTGTGATTGATCGAATGCTTGAAAGTGTCTGGCCACTTCTGCATGTAGTTGCACACTTCCGCGCGAAGCTCGCCGCATGTCATAGTGAGCTCGCCAGACACGATGAGAGCATGGAACAAGCAGTTCCCATCGCCATCCACAGGGGCTACCATGAGTCGAGACATCAAAATTGCATTCGCTGTGTTGTGCTTGTCCTCTTTGGCCTCATGGCCTTGCTCGCTCATGGCCTTCCCCAGCTGCAGTAAAACCTCGTCTCAATCTTGGCGAAACAGTCATGCACGCTGTGAGACGAGCGCCTCCAGTGCCTTCCCGTGCCGAGCCATGTGTGCATGCTGGGTGCAGACGTGGCTCCCGGCCGTCCGCACCTTCCTTTCTCTGCCTTCCACCAGCACCGGAGCTTGCGGTTAGAGCGGCTGGAGTCAGACGCGGCCTCCGACGACAGCAGAGGGGTGCCGCCTGGGCTCGCCGCGGCGCCTGGGAGCGCCTCCGTCACCGCGTGCTGGGCCTGCGGCGCGGGCGGGCCCTCCGCGCGCCAGGCCTTGAGCTTCTCCTGCAAGGGAACCCCAGAGCAGCATACACATCCTGGCGAAGGCCCGAACTAATGATCATTCAGTGCTTGGAATTCCCCATATGCGCATCCATTAGCCTGGACCTGTCCACCGTGTGCGTCTAGGCGCAGGAGTTTTCGAATACAAGAGGGCTTGAATATTGACGGTCTAGGAGTGAATCTGACTGTGAATGAATTGCAGCGCGAATGGGTCTCAACAGAAGTAGTGCGTCTCTGCGCATGGGCCTGGGGCCTCGCGGGGCCTTTTAAACCTCCCGGGTTTCCCTGGGGACTCCTGGAGGCTCTTGGAGCCTCCACGGGCCTCTTGGGGCTTGCTGTGGCCTCTTGAGGCCTCCTCGTGCTTCATGTGGCCTCCTGGGGCCTCTAGGAGTTCGTGCCCCAGGAGAGGTCCAATCTATAGGAACACACGTAAAACAGTTCGGTTTGGAACCTCAGGAGAGGGGCAATCTATAGAAACTCGCGTAAGACACCAAGGACTCGTGCCCCAGGGGAGGCCCAATCGATATGAACAGACGTAAAGCACTTTTGGATGGATGAGTATGAATATAACGAATACGCGTCTGAGTCTGAATGAATCTGAATACGAGTGAGTCTGGCTACGAGTGAATCTGAGGGTGCGTGGGTCTGAGTGCGAGCGATTCTGACTGTGAGCAGGTCTGAATGCGAGCGCGTTTGGGTATGAGTATGGGGAAGATGAAACTGAATATGAGTGGGTCGGAGTACGAGCGAGTCTGACCACGAGTGAGTCTGAGGGTACGTGGGTCTAAGTGTGAGTGAATATGTGTATGCACAAGTCTGGGGGTAAGTGAGTCCGAGTATGAAAATGATGAGTAGGAGTCTGAGTATGAGTGAGTCTAGGCACGTGTGAGTTTGAGCATAACTGAGTCTGGGACATCCTCACAATCTGGGCCTCCTGGCGTGCGAAAGCCAGCGCCTCGCCCGAGACATCCTCAGAATCTGCTCTGAACGCAGACGGGTATGGCCAGCAAAACAAGCAAACCGTTCGAGACATCCTCACAATCTGTGCCCCCAGGGATGCGACAACCAGCGCCTCGACCGAGTCATCCTCATAATCTGCTCCGAAATCGGAGGGTGCTGCGGTCCAAAACAAGCAAATCGCTCGAGATTTCCCCGCCATTTTGGCGCGAACGGACAAGTGCAATACCCCCTGGCGGCCCCCCTTTTGTTGAGTGCGAAAGCAAGCGCCTCGCTCGAGAAATCCTGCAAATCTGCTCCGCACGCGGAGGATGTTGCACCCCGAATCAGGCAAAACCGCTCGAGACTTCCCCGCCATTTTGGCGCGAACGGAGGAGTGCAATACCCCCTGGCGGCTCCCTTGGGGATGCGAAAACCAGCGCTTCGCTCGAGGCATTCTCCGAATTGGCTCCGCCATCATCATCATCATCATCATCATCATCATCATCATCATCAGCATCATCATCATCATCATCATCACCATCACCATCACCATCACCATCACCATCATCATCATCATCATCACCATCATCATCATCATCAGCATCACCATCATCATCATCATCATCACAATTATCATCATCATCGTCATCAACATCACCATCATACTCATCATCATCATCACTACCATACCATAGCATGGCATATAATAACGTCACAAAGCATGGCACGCCATCGACTTGGTAACATCGCATGCCATACCACGACATGCCGTAACATATCATATCATACACTAACACACGATATTGTAGCACAACATAACATTACAACACATAACCCGTCATAACATCACATACCAGTACATACCAACACATGATGATGAGCAGGGACGGGTGTGTGGGAGTTGGAGCGGTCGTAGTAGTAGTAGTAGTAGTAGTAGTAGTAGTAGTAGTAGTAGTAGTAGTAGTAGTGGTGGTAGTCGTAGTAGTAGTAGTAGGAGTAGTAGTAGTAGAAGTAGTAGAAGTAGTAGGAGCATTCGTAGTAGTAGTAGGAGTAGTCGTAGTAGTAGTAGTAGTAGTAGTAGTAGTAGTAGTAGTAGTAGTAGTAGTAGTAGTAGTAGTAGTAGTAGTAGTAGTAGTAGTAGTAGTAGTAGTAGTAGTAGTAGTAGTAGTAGTAGTATAGTAGTAGTAGTAGTAGTAGTAGTAGTAGTAGTAGTCGTAGTAGTAGTAGTAGTAGTAGTAGTAGTCGTAGTAGTAGTAGTAGTAGTAGTAGTAGTCGTAGTAGTAGTAGTAGTAGTCGTATCATTATTAGTAGTAGTAGTAGTA
>CAUYUJ010015779.1:22500-52500 GCA_963575745.1 Prorocentrum cordatum | reverse complement strand
AGGGCCCCCACTGCCCCCCAAAGTCCCCCAAAGGCCTCCAAGAGGCCCCCAAGAGGCCCTCAACAGGACCCCAAGCGGCCCCGAGAGGTCCTCGGGACAGCCGAGACACCCCCCACCCCCAGGACGCTCCTAGAAGCCTCTGGCCCTTCTGCTCGCCGTCCTCCTCCACCTATTCCTCCTCCTCCTCCTCCTCCTCTTCCTTCTCCTCCTCCTCCTTCCTCCTCCTCCTCCTCTCCTCCTCCTCCTCCTACCTCTCGATCCTCCCTCATCCATCCTCCTCCTCCTCCTTCCTTTCCCCATCCTCGTCCTCATCCTCATCCTAATCCTTCGCCGCATCCACATCATCATCGTCGAAATCGTAGCCATCATCATCGTCATCGTTGTCATCATCACCGTCATGTCCTAATCAGCATCACCATCACCATCACCATCATCATCATCATCATCATCATCATCAGCATCATCATCATCACCGTCATCACCATCATGATCATCATCATCGACATCATCGCCACCATCATCATCAGCATCGCCATCATAGTCATCAGCATCGCCATCATGATCCCCGTCATCATCGTCATCATAGCCCTCATCATCAGCATGGTCGTCGTCATCATCACCATCTTGTCGCCGTGGTCGCCGTTGTTGTATAGTGTTGTATACTGTTATATCGTGTTGTATTTTGGTGCGCACTGGATGTTTTGGTATATTGTTGAGTCGTGTTCTATGTTGTGGTATATTGTTGTCTCGTGTTGTATACTTTTGTACCTATACGACCACCCTTCGGGTGATCAGAAGATTGTGTTGGGGGGGGGAGAGGGGAGGAACCAACATCTTACTCAATGGATCTCACTATCGATCTAACTCAACGGGACACCACGGGATACCACGGGACACCTGTCGATCTCACTATCGATCTCACTATCGATCTCACGCAACCGGACACCACGGGACACCACGGGCCACCACGGGACACCACGGGACACCGCGGGACACCTCTCGATCTCACTATCGGTTTCACTATCGATCTCACTATCGATCTCACTCAATGGGACACCACGGGACACCACGGGACACCACGGGACACCACGGGACACCTCGCGACACCACATCGATCTCACTATCGATCTCATTATCGATCTCACTCAACGGGACACCACGGGACACCACGGGACACCACGGGACACCACGGGATACCACGGGACACCCGTGGATCTCACTATCGATCTCACTATCAATCTTACTTTTTGGGACACCACGGGACCCCATGGACACCTCGGGGCACTACATCGATATCATTGTCGATTTCACTATCGATCTCACTATCGATCTCACTCAACGGGACACCACGGGACACCACGGGACACCGCGGGACACCACGGGACACCACGGGACACCTGTCGATCTCATTATCGATCTCACTATGGATTTCATTTTTTGGGACACCACGGAACGCCACGGGACACCTCGGGGCACCACATCGATCTCAGTATCGATCTCTGTGTCTATCTCACTATCGATCTTACTATCATTCTCACTATCGATCTCATTATCGATCTCACTCAACGGGACACCACGGGACACCACTGGACACCACAGAACACCTCGGGACACCGCGGGACACCGCGAGCCACCGCCGGACGGGCGGGCGGGGGAGAATCATTTGTCTTGACTTTGCCCTAGCAACGGCGGACACCACGGGACACCACCGGACACCACGGGGCACCACGGGACACCGCGGGACATCGCAAGCCACCGCCGGACGGGCGGGCGGGTGAGAATCATTTGTCATGACTTCGCCCTAGCAGCGGCGGACACCACGGGACACAACGGGACACCACGGGGCACCACGGGACATCGCGAGCCACCGCTGGATGGACGGACGGGCGGGCGGGGGATAATCATTTGTCTTGACTTCGCCCTAGCAACGGCGGGTTCATTCCTCTTGCGCACCCACGCAGCTTCGCCTCGCCCGCACGCACGACACGAACGAAACGAAAAGATTTCCTGGTTGGGGGTCTCCGTTCCACTGCGATCTCACCCCCCAACCTCCGATATTGCTGTATGGTGTTTTATCTTGTGGCATCTTGTGGTGTGCCCATGTATATTGTTGTATCGTGGTGTGCATGGTTATATAATGTTGAATACCGATGTATCTGATTGTAATTTGACGCAGATGGTTGTATAATGTTGTAGTTTGTTGTGCATCCTTGCATATTGTTGTAGTATGTTTTATAGTGTTGGATAGTGTTGAACAACGTTGTATAACATTTTCTAACGTTGTGCGTTCTTGTTTCTTATTGTATACGGTTATACCTATACGACCGCCCTGCGGGCGATAAGGAGCTTGGGGGGATTGAGATCAAATGCCCACCCTGACTGACCTGAGCCTGTTACCTTGATCTCATCTCTCTCTTTCTCTCTGCCTCTCTCTCTCTTTCTGTCTCTCTCTCTCTCTCGCCCTCTCTCTCTCTCTCGCCCTGTGGATTGGATCGGATGGGATAAGATGGATTGGATAAGATAAGATTGGTTTGATTGGAAGAGATGGATTGGATACGATAAGATGGATTGGATTGACCCGCCGCAGGCGCAGAAACAAACTAATTGATGTATTGGGTTGGATGGATTGGATTGTGTGGGATAAGATAAGATGGAACAATCTGGGTTTGATACGATAATATGTATTGGATTGGACAAGCTGTATTGGATAAGATAAGCTGGATTGGATAAGAGAGCCTGCCGCAGGCGCCGACAAAAATGAATTGATGGATTGGGTTGGGTGGATTAAATTGGATGGGAGAAGATTGATTTGATAAGATAAGATGGGTTGGATTGGAAGAGATGGATTGGATAAGATAATATGGATTGGATTGGCTCGCCGCAGGCGCAGAAACAAATGAATTGATGGATTGGGTTGGGTGGATTGGATTGGGTGGGATAAGATAAGATGGGACAATATGGGTTTGATAAGATAATATGGATTGGATTGGACAAGATGGATTGGATAAGATAAGCTGGATTGGATCAGAAAGCCCGCCACAGGCGCCGAAAAAAATGAAATATGAAATTAGTGACATGCGTTAGCGCCGGGACGCCCGGGACACCCAGGACACCCCGGACACCGCCCAGCCCAATTGGGACGCCTCCCGGCCACCGGCGGACGGGAAACGGACTTTCGCTCCTACTGACGCCCGGGACACCCGGGACACCGCCCGGCCCACTGGGACACCTCCCAGCCACCGGCGGACGGGAACGGACCTTCGCTCCCACTTCGGCCTAGCTACAGGAGGATCACGCGCAGTTTCGCCTCGCCCGCACGCACGACACGAACACGGAACCGAAACCGATTTCCCGGTGGGGGGTCTCCGTTTCACTGCGATCTCACCCCCCAACCTCCGACATTGTTCTACATAGTGGTATGTTGTTGCATACTGTTGCGTCTGGTTGTAAAGTGTTGTATACTGTTGGATCTGTTTGTGTGTATGTATGTATATATGTATATGGTTGTGTATGGTTGTATCTGGTTGTATAGCGTTGTATATTCTTATATATCATTGCGTATGTTTGTTCATTGTTGTAGATTGCTGCACATGGGCGGGGAGGGAGAGAGAGGTGCAGATCAGAAGAGTTGGAGAGGTTGAACCTCAACATCATCATCATCATCGCTATCTTCACCACCAACAGCATCACCATCATCATCGTCGTCGTCTTCGTCGTCGTCACCGTCACAATCATCACCATCGTCATCATTATCGCCACTGTCGCCATCGTAACCATCTCGTTGATAATGAGCATCACCAAGAACGGCATCATCGTCATCGTCATCGCACTCGTCATCCGCATCATTTCCGTCTTCATCATAATCGCCATCTGTCACCATCGTCATCACCATCATTACCATCATCATCACAGTCATCGTGACCGTCGTCTTTATCATCGTCATCGTCGGCACCGCCGCCGCCACAATCGCCATCGATATCACCGCCAGCATCAACATCAACATCAGTTGGGGGTGCTGAGGAATACCACATGGCCAGTAACATCATCATCATCATAATCATCACTACTATCATCATCAATATCCCCATCATCATCACCATCGCAATCATAACCTCGTCTTCATCATCATCATGGTCATCATCATAATCAACATAACATGTATCATCATCACCATCATCACTCTTATCGGCAGCATCGTCCTCAGCATCAGCATCGTAACCATCACGTCATCATCATCATCATCATCATCATCATCATCATCATCATCATCATCATCATCATCATCATCATCATCATCATCATCATCATCATCATCATCATCATCACCAACATCATCGCCATCGTCGTCACCATGAACATCGACAGCGTCGTCGTCACCATCGTCACCCGTCATGGAAGAGAGGGAGAGGGGCAGTCCACGCAAGGAGTCTTGCCGTCGATCAGGACGAAGCCGTCCTGGACGTGCTGCTCCGTGACATCCGTCGCAGCGGCGATGTGCTCGAAACGGATGCGCTCCCCAAGCGCCTGCGGCGCCCTGGCCAACGGGACAACCGTCGCAACCGTCACGGTCGCTGCGGCCGTCTACACAGCCAACACGAAGAACCCCATCGCAGCCACGGCGCCGCGGCGGCTGCTGCGCACTGCCGGACGCGCAGGCGGAAAAAAGGAAAGGTAGGACAATCATATGAGATGGTCTGGCCCTGCCAAAACGCCACTCGAGCCCATCCGCCGCTGCGATGACGATGGTGACGACGACAATGATCATGGTAATGGTGGCCGTGGCCAGGAGGGGGAGGAGGAGGAGGAGGAGGAGGAGGAGGATGAGGAAAAGGAGGAGGAGGAGGAGGAGGAGGAGGAGGGAGGAGGAGAGGAGGAGGAGGAGGGGGAGGAGGAGGAGGAGGAGGAGGAGGAGGAGTGGGGGAGGAGGAGGAGGAGGAGGAGGAGGAGAGGAGGAGGAGGAAGGAGGAGGAGGAGGAGGAGGAGGAGGAGGAGGGAGGAGGAGGAGGGGGAGGGGGAGGAGGAGGAGGAGGAGGAGGAGGAGGAGGAGGAGGAGGAGGAGGAGGAGGTGGAGGAGGAGGAGGAGGAGGAGGAGAGGAGGAGGAGGAGGAGGAGGAGGAGGAGGAGGAGGAGGATTATTATGAGTAAGTAGGAGTGAGGAGTATAATTACTAGTCTTTAGTAGTGAGGTGGTATTCTTGATTAACATGTTGCACATGGTATGCGGAGGGATGGGTCGGATGCGGAGTTGCTGAGCGGAGGCGGAAGGCTGATGCGTAGGATTAGGATGAGGGGGAGGAGGTCATGATGAGGATGCATGATGAGGATGCGGATGCGGATGCGGGATGCGGATTGCGGGTGGCTGATGCCCGGGGGGTGGGTGGGAGGTACGAGGGAAATATTCCGGAGGAGGTAGGAAAGATGAGTAGGAGGAGTAAGGGAGTGAGGAAGGGATGAGGAAGGAGGAGGGAGGAGGAGGAGAGGGGATTAAAGGATGAAGGAGGAGGACGAGGATGAGCGGAGGCGCGCCTCGGCCTTCTGGTGCCCCTTCCACGAACATCCAAGACGCCCCTGGGTAATTGATATAATATTGTCCCGCGCAAGTGCCCGCCCCCTCAGACCCCCCCCCACGGGCCACCCCCCACCCCCCCCCCCCCCCCCCCCCCCCCGCCCACCCCACAGGCGTTCTCGTGCTTGGTGGCCGCGGCTGGCCTCTTTGGCTTCTGCCACGCCAGCGACGCCAGCGCGGTCCGCCGCCCCAGGGGAAGGCGGAGGGCTCCCGCTCCCTCTGACCTCTCCTGGTCGCCCGCCCTCTCCCTCCCCCCCACCTCCCATTCTGCCTGACATCCCTCTCCTCCGCCTCCCTCCCCTCTCCCTGCTCTGCCCTTTGTGGCCCCTAACACACTCCGCGTCACCTCCTTCCGCCTCCCCCCCCTCCTAACTCCTCGTCCTCTCTCGCTCTTTCCCCCTCCCCCCTCCCCCTCCCCCTCTCCCTCCCCGTTCTCACTCAACCTCCTTTCCTCCTCCTCCTCCTCCTTCCTCCTCCCCTCTTTCTCTTCAAAAAAATCCGCCTGCTCCTCCTCTCCTGCGTCTTGCTCCCCTCCCTCCTCCTCCTCTCCTCTCCTCTCCTCCTCCTCCTCCTCCTCCCTCCTTCCCCTCGTACTCACCCCTCCTCCGCCTCCTCCCCCTCCTCCTCCTGCCTCCTCCTCCTCCTCCTCCTCCTCCGCCCTCCTCCTCCTGCCTCTCCCTGCCTCTACCTATCTCCCCGCACCTCCCCCTCCCCAAACAGACCCCTCCCCCATCCCCTCCTCCATCTCCGCGCCCCGCTCGCGGCACGCCGCGCGGAGGCCTCCTTTGCAGTTCCTCCCGGGCCCCGCGCGTCGTAGTGGCTCTTTCTTGGGGGACGAACAGGGGCGCGCGCCGAAATTCATTCCAAACGAAATTGCGCATTCTTTTTGATGGTTTCAGTGTGCAGGCGCGCCCTGCCGCGCGGTGGTTCCTTGGCCGCCTTAAAGCGTATTGGATTTCGCGTAACACGAGGCATTCCATCTGCACGTTGGCTCAATGCGGCATGGGTCCATCCACCTGGAGGCCCCTGGCCCTCTCAGCAGGCGACAGCGTGGATGGCCGCGCAACGGCGGGGCGATGCAAGGGGGGCAGCGGGGGCTGCCGAGAAGGCACCCTCGGGGGCCCCGCGAGGGGGCCCCGTGGTGCCCCAGACCAGAGGGGGCCTTCAGGGCCCGAACAAGGGTACTCCAGATTTCGTAATAAAGGGAGGGGGGTCTCATTTCGGGGGGGGTCTCTTCCAGGCTATCTTGGAGGGTTCTCCCACGGGGGAGGTCTGAAATGGCTTGCTTTGGAGGGTCCAGACCCCCTCCCTTTTATTAGGAAATCTGGAGTAACTTTCTCTCCCCCCCCTATTCTTCAGCGCCCCCCAGTACTTCGCGCCCGGGGCCCTCTCGGCGACCCTCCCGGGCGGCGACGGAGCCGCATGGATGGCCACCACGAGCGCAGCAGCCCTGGACCTCCGGCGGACACGCTTGGCCCCTCGAGCCCCTCCCCGCCGCCGCTCCTCTCGCCTCCCGCCGGTGCGCCTCCCCGCTCCCCCCCCCCCCACCCAGACGACGCCGCCGACGACGCCGACGCCGACGACAACGACGCCGACGACGACTCCGATGCCGACGCCGACGACGCCGACGACGCCGACGACGACGCCGGCGCCGACGACGCCGACGCCGCCGACGCCGACGACGCCGACGACGACGACGCTGACGACGCCGACGACGACGACGACGACGTGTTCCCCCCCTGCTCAGCTACCCTGCCCCTTGGCCCTGCCCCCCCTCCGCCCTCTGACGCTCGGGCGGGGTGGCGCCCAGATGCGCGATGCTTAATTTTTTTTGTCGCAGCGTCGACCCCCCAGAGGTCGCGACCCACTCCCTGGGACTCAGTTCATCCCGAGCCGTTTTTTGGCGCCCCCGGGGGGCCTGGCGAGGGCCCTCCGGGGCCGCAAACGGGCAAAGCCGTCCTTTTTGTTTCACGACGCTAGCATTGTGGCAGCATGCTGCAAAATAAGTTCCAGAGGTCTAAGACATGTTTCAAACATGTTTTAAATATATAAAACACGTTTGAATCATTTTTACTACATTTCTTATTGCATTTTCAACACATTTTAATTCAATGATAGGATTGTTAGAGTGTCCCTTGTCATGGCATCCACACCGCTAGCATGTCTCGGGGGGAGTTTTTGGATCACTGCTCGGGCCTCCCGCGGCCGTTCGGGATGATCATGGAAGGCATCCTGACCCTCGGATCCAACGGCACGAAAAAATTGAGACATCGCGTTGATCACCACCAGAGCCCTGGATCGCATCTTTCCGCGCCAGTTTTCGAGCCGGATCGATCTGTGAGGGTCCCAGGGCCCGAAATCAGGCGAAAATGCCTGGCCCGAAAAAGTTGAGATGTCAGGATCTCAGGAGAGGCTGCAAAGCCGCCAAGGACCGACGAAGACGTCCCAAAACCTCGAGCCTCGAATCCGTAGCCATTTTGGCTCAAGGTTGCCCCAAGGCAGCCGCACACCACTGAGAGAAGCTGGGGCACCGAGTAGCGAAACCACGGAGAGGCATGGCTCGCCTCGCTCTGGCTCTTGTGCTGGTGGTGTCCGCGCGCGCGCGCTGGCGGACGAGGGCTGTGCCGCCGACGGCACGTGCCAGGTCGAGGAGGCCGAGGTCTCCGCGCTGCTGCAGAGCTCGGCCGCGCGCAGGGCCGACGTGGCCCAGCACGGCGCCGCGAACGCCACCACTGAGACGACCGCGCTCACCTGCTACCCGAACTACGCGGCTGCCACCTGCGGCGGCGCCATGAAGTGCTTCCAGGACGCTACGGGCTGCACCACCTCCGGGGCCGGCGTGTGCTGCAAGGCGGCGGGCAAAGGGCGAGGCCTCGACCAGAGCAAGTACTGCGGCGACGCGACCTGCGGCCCGTGCCCTGGAGGCCCGGTTCCGACCCCGACGCCCGCTCCCGGCCAGTGGCAGGGCTTGTGCTGCGGCAACCTCGTGTGTAAAAGCCCCAGTACGCCCCGGTCAGCGCGTCCAAGGCTTGCACCTGGCCCCCACCTGCACCCAGGCCTGCGCCCACGCCGTCGGGCAACCAGGTCGGGGAGAAGTGCGGCACGTGGGGGAGCACTGGCCAGTACTCTGGCCCATGCGGGCCCAGCCCCGTGTGCGCCCCCCCGGCGAACGTCATGCCTGGCACGCCCAACGTCTGTGCTAACATTTGCGGCAGCTTCGGCTAGGACGGGGACGCCGTGACCAGCGGGTGCAACCGCATGCATTCTTGCAGCTGCAGGGCCAAGACGCCGTGCTCTCCCTGGAAGCCTGGCGCCGAGGGGTGCTAATTACGCGTATTGCTGCTGAGTGATTCGGGGGCTCACTGTGGCCCGCGTGCCCACTATGCAAGAGATGGGAGCGGCAGCAGTTCAACGGCGCCTGACAGCAAACTCTTCTTTGGGGCATCTGTGTGTGGCCAGGGTGTTTGACCGCCTCCTCTTCCTCTCGGCCGTCCCTTCCCCCCTCTTTGCCCGCCGGCCACTTCGCTAGTTTGTGCCCCTTTCTAGCCTCTCACTGGAGAGGCGTCCGCCGCCTCGCCGCCGACGAAAAAGGTGTGGCCAGGGTGGCCTCTGCGCACGGCGCAAGCGCACGTCTCGTGGAGGTGGAGGAGGAGGAGGGAACTGAGGGAGAGGTCAGGGAAGCCCTATCCTCCAGGGCTGCGTGGGGGGAGGAGCTGCCAGCCGCCAGCGCCCAGCTTCAGCTTCTTGTCGCCCGCGCCTCCGAGTGCGCAGTCCCCTTTTGGACGGGGCGGCGCGAGGCGGAGCGGAGGCAGGGTGGCAGCGGCTCCCCCGTGGCCACCCCTTCCCCGCTCTCAATTTCAGACGTGCCCTGATTCGCTGACGTGCGAACAAAGAAAACCTCGAGCCTCGAACCTTGAGGGCGTCCTGTTCGTCTCGTCGTCGTCGTCGTCGCCGCCGTCGTCGTCGTCGTCGTCGTCGTCGTCGTCGTCGTCGTCGTCGTCGTCGTCGTCATCGTCGTTACGTCGTCGTCGTCGTCGTCGTCGTCGTCGTCGTCGTCGTCGTCGTCGTCGTCGTCGTCTCCTCCTCCGCCTCCTCCTCCTCCTCCTCCTCCTCCTCCTCCTCCTCCCCCTCCTCCTCCTCCTCCTCCTCCTCCTCCTCCCCCTCCTCCCCCTCCTCCCCCTCCTCCTCCCCTCTGCACTGCACTGCAGCGTCGTCGCCTAATCAGCGCGCCCGTCCGCCCGCGAAGGCGGGCGGCCGGGCGCTGCCATTGGAGGCCTGTTTTCCATTCGGCCTGGGTCAGGGTTTGCGGCTTGCAGGCCACAGGGTTCAGGCGATCTTGGCGTGTTTTCTCGGCGACTGCAAAGGGTGTGGCTTCGCCAGGGTTTGGTTTCGCTGGGGTTTCGTTAGGGCCTGGGGGGCACGACGCTGTCCTCGTCGGGTCTCTCTTCGCGGGGGGGGGAGGGGCGGAGACGTTTATTGAGGTCCCTGCCCGCCCCCCAGGGTGCCCCCCCAGGGTGCCGGTTGCATGGGCGCATCGTTGGGCGCATCGCTTGGCATTGGTTGGCCTTGCTTGGCCTTGCTCGACCTTGCTTGGCCTTGCTTGGCCTTGCTTGGCCTTGCTTGGCATTGGTTGGCATTGGTTCGCTTTGCTTTGCATTGGTTGGCCTTGCCTTGCTTGGCATTGCTTGACGAGGAACCCGAGGAACCCGAGGAACCCAGCGAGCCCGAGGAGCCCGAGGATCCCGGGGAACCCGAGGATCCCGGGGAACCCGAGGAACCCAGGGGAACCCGAGGAGCCACCGAGGAACGGACCAAGTAGCCTGCCGAGGCGGTGGCCTTTTCAAACGAAGTAAGAGCACCCTCTCAGCCACGCCTCCTTGGGGGAAGGACAGCGTCGCGCGGCCGGGCACCCTCTCCCTTGCCCCTCTCTCTTCCCCCTGCTTCTCCCTCTCCCTTCCCCTCTCCCTTTTTCCCCTCCTCCCTCCGCCGCCGCCGCAGGGGGGCGGCGCGCGGTGGTTGAGTCCTCAGCCGCGTCTTTTCGTCGGCACTTACGCTCGGGCTCACTGTTGGGCTGACGAGGACAGCAGAATCCTCGTGGCAAGCCCTCCCTCCCCTGCTTCCCTCCCCGCCTCTCCTCGCTGCGCCCCGCTCCCCCGCCGCTCTGGAGAGCCCAGTGATCTGCCGCCTGTGGACCCCGTGTCGCCGTCCCCTTTGCTTATTGCGGGCGGGCGGGGGGGGAGCCCCCCTGGGGGCTTTGTCGCTTCAGGGGGTGCCGCGCGGGGGTCATCTCGCAGAAGGTCGGTCTCCTCGTATGCGCTTTCGAGCTCCACGGCGTTTCCCAGCCCCAGACATGATCATCGCTATTTTCGGCCCCTGGAAGCCTTCGCCAGTCCCCGGGACCGTCAAAAAACGATTCAGAACGAAAAACCAGCCTCGGGGAAAGGGTCTGGACTTCCGGGGACGCCGTATTGAAAAAATCAGGATGTCGCATGTTTGGGGCAGTTACGTTCTAGGCCTCCAGGATGGGGTCGGAGGATCGCGCCGCATCGCCTCGTGCATCGACGATGCGATTCGATGCGGAGCCCGATTTTTTCACGCCGACGTCGCCGGTGCGTCGCCGACGTCGGCGATGCATCGCCGATGCATTGGCGATGCGGCGCGATCTTCCGACCTCCTCTTATTGGACCCCATCTAGGAGGCCTCTACACGCTTCGTCGGGATTTTTCGAGAGCGGCCTTGAAGTTATCCGCAAGGGCTTCGCCACCTGCTGCCGGCCCCCTCTCTCGGAGCATGGGGTATGCAAGAGCTATGTTGTGAGGTTTGGGCGCCGCCGTGAAGCAGCGTGGGGACTCCGAACGGGGGCCACTGGAGATATGAACGTGCCGGATATATGAGCGTGCCGAGATCCATCAACAACTTCAGGAGCATCGCAGATGTTGGCCTCTTGGGCCCCCCTTGGGGGTGCTCTTGAAACGCTCTTGAGGGCAGCTTGGGAGCCTCCTGGGCCGTCTTGGGACCATCTTGGGCGCCTTGGAGCACTCTTGGGCCGTCTCGGAGGCCTCTTGAATCGTCTTGGGAGCTTTCTATGGAGGGTTATGGGGGTTGCGTACTTTACGGGGGTTATGAGTTTGGCGACGCGAGTATCGCGTAACTTACAACGGATCGTGGCTTCGGGGACGCAGCCAGTGCGTAACTTATAAAAGAGAGAGAGAGAGAGAGAGAGAGAAAGAGAGAAAGAGAAAAAGAGAGACAGAGAGGGGGAGACAGAGAGAGATATATACATAGAGACATATGTTTGTGTATATGTATATGTATATGTGTATGTATATGCATATGTGTATGTATATGTTTATGCGTATGCATATGTATATATATATGTATATATGTATAGGTCTATGTATACGTATATGTATGCATATATGCATGTGTATATGTATATGTATATATGTATGCATGCATACATGTACATATGCATGTACATGTAGGTATACGTATATGTATATGTATATGTACATGTATCTGTATATGTACTTGTATATGTATATGTAAATGTAAATGTGTATGTATGTGTACGTGTATATGTATATGTATACCTATATGTATGTATATGTATATGTATGTATATATATATATAGGTATATGTATATGTAGTTGTAGATGTATTTGCATATGCATATGTATATGTATATATACATCGATGTATATGTATGTGCAGATGTACACACATATTTATGCTTATAGGTATATGTGCATGTGTATGTATATGTATATGTACCAGTATATGTACATGTATACGAACATGTATATGTATATGTATATGTTTAAGTATATGTATACGTAGATGTGTATGTGTATGTCTATATATATGTATATGCATGTGTATGTTTAAGTGTATATGTTCATGCGTATGTTCATGCATATGCATATGTATACACATATATATATATATACATTTGTATGTATATGTATATGAATATATATATATATATGTATATGTACGTGTATGTGTATGTGTATGTGTATATGTATATGTATATATTTATGCAATTGTATTTGTACGTGTGTATGTATATGTATATGTATATGTATGTGTATATGTTTATATGCATGCATATGTATATGCATATGTATGTGTGTATATGTATATGTATACGTATATTTGTATTTATGTACATATATATATTGACACACATATATATGTACATATGTCCATTTCTGCATATACATGGGGGATAGAGAGGGAGAGAGAGAAACATAGAGAAGGAGCGAGAGTGAGAGAGAGAGATAGAGATAACGAGATAGAGAGGGAGAGAGTTAAAGACATATAGAGAGATAACGATATACATATATATATACATATAGAAATAACAACGATGGAGAGAGAGAGAGAGAGAGAGAGAGAGAGAGAGAGAGCGATAGAGAGAAAGAGAGAGAGAGAGAGAGAGAGAGAGAGAGAAAAAGAGAGAGAGAGAGAGGGAGGGAACGAGAAAACAAATGCTTCGGAGACGCGAACAGCGTTCATTTAATTGAACGCCCCTGAGGGGGCAGACACCGCCGCCCCACCCTTTTTTTGGGGGGGCACGACAGCGCCAGAGACCCGAAACATATTAGAAAATGTGTCCAAGAGGGCCCACGAGGCGGTCGAAACCGCAGAGGGATATCCAGCGGGAAAAAAAGCCACCCGAGTTTGTTTTGTGGCCTCGGTGTGGCCTCTAGGGACCCCCTGTCATTCAATCGCTTCGCTCACTCCGCCAGCCCACGCAGCATTTCTGCCGTGAGCCCGACGGCTCCGTGTGAATGCGGCGTTGTTCGGGTCTCTGTGCAGGCGTTTCGGGAGCTCCTGGAGGCAGGTTTCAAGTTTCTTGAGGGCTCTTCGAGGCCATTTGGGGGGGGGCCTTGGAGCTTCTTTTTCAGTCTCTCGGAGGCTTCTTGAGGGTTTGTTGGGGGTTTGCTGGCGGTCTCGCAGGCGTCCGTCGGAGCGACTGTCATCTTAAGTTCCCCGTCTTGGTCTCCCTTGGGGTCTTCCTGAACGTCTCTCGGACCGTCTCAGGGACATCATGGGCCGTTTCGGGGCGCTTTTGCGCCGTCTTGGGCCATTCTTGGGGCCCTGTTGGGCGCTCTTGGGGCGATCGTGGGGGCCTCATCGTCAGTCTTCGACGCTGTGTAAAGCCCTGCTCCGGCTGGGGACTTCCTCGGTTCCTCGGGATGTACTGAAAAATCGCCCTCTGGTTGGGGAGGTCTGAATGGGAGGTACTCCACAATCGCACTCTGGTTGGGGACGTCCTTACGATGTACTCAGGCGCAGCGCTCGCGTCATGAAAGGATGGCGTTAAGCTAAGCTAAGCTAAACTAAGCTTAGCTAAGATGCGATGCTATGCTATGCTATGCTATGCTGCGCTGTGCTATGCTAAGCTATGCCATGCTATGCTATGCCATCCTATGCTGCGCTATGCTAGGCCATGCTATGCTATGCTATGCTATGCTATGCTATGATGCGCTGTGCTATGCTGCGCTATGCTATGCTAAGCTATGCTATGTGATGCTCATGCTGCGCTAAGCTAAGCTAAGCTGGGTGCGGAGCTCGAGAGTCAAGGTTGGGCTGCTGGGTTCGGAGCTCGAGAGTCAAGGTTGGGCTGCTTGTGACACGTAGAGGAAGACTGAGTTGGAAAGATATGCACAGGAAGAGGGAGAGGGAAAGAGAGAGAGAGAGAGAGGAAGAGAGAGATTGGATCGTGGATTTCGTGGGAGGGGAGGCAGCTTATGAGACGCAGAGGACGGATATGGAGAGAGATGCACAGGAAGAGGGAGAGGGAGAGAGAGAAAGAGAGAGATAGAGAGAGAGGAATAGAGAGAGAGAGAACGAGAGAGAGAGAGGGAGAACGAGAGAGAGAGAGAGAGATTGGATCGTGGATTTCGTGGGAGGGGGGGGCAGCTTGTGAGACGCAGAGGAGGACGGATATGGAGAGAGATGCACAGGAAGAGGGAGAGGGAGAGAGAGAGAGAGAGAGAGGTAGAGAGAGAGAGGAAGAGAGAGATTGGATCGTGGGTTTCGTGGGAGGGGGGGCAGCTTGTGAGACGCAGAGGAGGACAGGTATGGAGAGAGATGTACAGGAAGAGGGAGAGGGAGGGAGAGAGAGAGAGATAGAGAGAAAGGGAAAGAGAGAGATTGGATCGTGGATTTCGTGGGATGGGGGGGCGAAGACAGCGCCATAGAGTTCCGAAATAGTAGAAAAATTGAGCCCAGAGGGCTTGCGGAGGCTGCGAAAACAGCCCAAAAGGGTAGCCGAAGGGGCCAAAAATTGCGAACGAAACCGAAAACGGAAACAGAGAGGCCCAAAAAAGCATTTCCAGTTTGCTTGGGGGCCTGAAATGGGCCTCCAGGGACCTTTCTGGGCGCGCCCAATACGGCCCAAGAGGGCGCCAAAAAGAGTGCCAGACGGCGCAAGATAGGTCCGAGAGGCTTTCAGGACGGCCGCAGAGAGCATTCGCAGGTTCCAAGATTGCCGCAACAGCCCGCGGAGATCCACGGGAGTCCGAAAAGGAGGCGCGAGGAGAAGCCGGAGAAGGCTAGAATCGTGAGAATCCTATGTGTTTTAGGATGTTTTTTGCTTGTCGTGGTTTTCTGGTATATTTGATTCGAAGAGAGGCGGAGAGGCATCCAGAACGGCCCAAAGTGGCTGTAAGGACGGTGAAGATCAGGCTAGGAGGGCCCCAGGAGGCCCCCGAAACCGGCTTCGTGGGCTCCCGGAGAAGTCTCTGAGAGGGCCCGGCGGCGCCCAGAAACGTAGCATGTGAAAGGGACGCCGTTTTGGGACGGAAATGGCGGCCAAAGGGCGCCCCGGGTGCAGCCAGGGCCCTCGGGCCGGCGGAATGAGCGGGCTCCGGGGAGGACCCCAGGAGGGGTTGCAAGAGCTTTGAGGAAGGGGATGGGAAGGAGAAGTGCGTGAGCAAGGTGACAGAGGGGAGACGCGAACAGCGTTTATTTAATCGCTTCGCTCATTCCGCCGGCCCTCGAGCGCTCTATGGGGCCTCTTTGAAGCCTCTTGGGGGCCTCTTTGGGGCCTCCTAGGGGCCTCTTGGGGGCCTCTTGGGGGTCTCTTGGGGCTCCTCGGCGGCGTCCTGGGCTCCCATGGGGCCTCCTGGGGGGCTCTTGGGGGCCCCTTGGGGCAGGAGGGGGGGTTGTCGAGTGCAGCCAACCCCTCGGAGGCCACGATCCTCGTGAGGGGTGGCGAAAAATAGCCTCCCCCCTGGGATCGACCGGGGGTCAGCTGGGGATCGGCCGAGGTACTTTTCGTCCGGGGGCCCCCAGGGGCCGCCCCGCGCGCGCGAACTAGAAATATTGTTAGTAGTTACTGGAGATCTTAGCACGCCTCTGGCCCGAGAGAGAGAGAGAGAGAGCGACAGAGAAAGAGAGAGAGAGAGAAAGAGAGAGAGAGAGAGAGGGAGAGAAAGAGAAAACAAATGCCTCGGAGACGCGAACAGCGTTTATTTGACTTTAGATTATGGTTTCGGTAGCGCGAGCATAGCATGATTTGTGAGGGCTTATGGCCTCGGGGACGCGAGCTTCGTGTAATTTAGAAGGGGTTCTGGCTTCGGGGGCGCGAGTATGATGTATGTTCCAAGGGGGTATGGCTTCGGGGATGCCAGTATCATGTATTTTTACGTGTCCCAGGACCCTCAATAAATTTTGAGAACCCCCCCAGGTGGTGGTAACCAGGGCCGTTTCCGGCTCCCCCCCTCGCGTGGACTTTGATATTTTTCAGTAGGAACCAGAACGTAGGACTATCTCATGGGGGACTTGAAGCTGGAACTGGATCAGGCAGCAGCAAGCCTGACCCGCGGAGCCTTGTGGCCCCACAGCGGTCTTCCCATGTCCGAATTAGGGCCAAGAGCTCGTCATACTCGGCTGCCTACTCCTCGTTGTACCTGACCTGCCTGAGCCGTCTTCGGAGTCGGGGAGCACCTTGGGCTCCCTTGTCAAGACGGCCCCCGTGGCCGACCAGGATGATAGTTAGCACGCGCGATTCTGACGTTCTCCTCGTCTTGTTTCCTGCCTTGCACGCCAGACAACTCGCTTTTCGGTTGTCCCGAAATGCCACACGCTGGATCGGACTGCCTCTGCCTCGCCGCCGACAGAAAAAGATTTGGACGTTCTGGCCCCCACTTCTGCTGAAGCCAGTGGCCTGGCAATTTTGCCCCCCCGTGTGCCACAGGTGGACCTGCTCTGCGCATATTCGCCTGGTGCCCGTCGCCGCGGAGGTTTCTGCGGTCTGCTTCCACTAGCTTTTCCGTGCTGCTTCCCGAGTTGCCCGTGTCGTCCAGGTTCGCCTCTTGCTGCATGCCTGGCCCGAACAGGTCTCCTCCTTGTCATTCGACGTGGCCGCCGCGAAAAACCGACCGGTGTCGAAGGTCATCACGCTGCTCAAGGCGCCCTGTTCGCCGCGCCATCTCACTCATCTTCTCGCCGCTCCCGATCCTTTCGGTCATTGGTGTATCTGGGAGCCGACTGGGCTCGATGTCCTTATGCATTTTCTTCGTGCCTCTCCTCTGACCCAGCTCCCGCACACTGTTTGTCTGTCCTCTCCTCTCTGCCCTCCTCCATCAGTCGTAAATTTTGAACGGTCCGAGGAATTTCCAGCTGTCTAAATAGCAGGATGCTCCGTCGACAAAGAGTCACGCAAGCCAGCGGAACGCGTGCCCGGGCTCGTGCACGAGGGAGGGCCGAGGGTAACGAGCAGGATGATGAGGACCATCGAAGAAGAAATTATCCCAGTGCGACCCTACCTAGGAGTTGGAGCCCCTAGGAAAGCAGCATTAGTAGTAACAAGCTAAGCTAAAACTACGCTAAAGCTACGCTAAAGCTACGCTAAAGCTAAGCTAATGCCAAGCTAAAGCTAAGCAAAAGCTAAGCTAAATCTAAGCTAACGCTAAGGTACAGCTAAGGTAAAGCTAAGCTGAAGCTAAGCTGAAGCTAAGCAAACTCTAAGCTAAAGCTAAGCTAAAGCTAAGCTAAAGCTAAACTCAAACTAAACTGAAGCTAAGCTACAACTAAGCTGGAACTAAGCAAACATCAATATATAGCTAAACCAACGCTAAACTAAAGCTACGCTAAAGCTAAGGTAAAGCTAAACTAACGCTAAGCTAACGCTCAGCTAAAGCTAAGCTAAAGTTAAACTAAAGCTAAGCTAAAGCTAAGCTAAAGCTAAGCTACAGCTAAGCTACAGCTAAGCTAACACTAAACTAAAGCTAAGCTCACGCTAAGGTAAAGCTAAGCTAAAGCTAAGCTAAAGCTAAGCTAAAGCTAAGCTAAAGCTAAAGCTTAAGCTAAAGCCAAAGCTAAAGCTAAAGCTCCCATGGGGACTGGGGGAACCGTGGGGCGGATCCTGGGGGAACCGCCCGGGGCGAGGCCCACTGCCCGGCCCTTTAAGCAAACCGAGTAAGAACCCTTCTAGGCAGAGCCTAGGTAGGGAAAAACATCATAAACCTTAACTTTTGGCGCTCCTCGCGGATTTCTTGGATCCGCACTGGGCCTCCCTGTCGGCGCCTCCGGCGCCGCCCCTGGCGCGCACCGCGCGCCAGGGAGGGGGGTCCAGCGCAGATCCAAGAAATCCGCGAGGAGCGCCAAAAGTTTATGTTTATGCCGTTGTTCCTTTATCTAGACCAGCAGGAGGAGGATGAGGAAGGGGACCTCTTTAGGATTTCCCGGGGCCACGCTTGGGATTTATGCGGGTCACGCTCGGCTCTCTTGGGCTCTCAGTCTCTTGTGATCCTCTCGGAGCGCCCTTCGGGCCTGCCGTGGGGCCGCTTTGGAGGGTGCTCCTGGGGCGCTCGTGGGTCGCTTCTGTGGCAGTCGTGGAGCCCTTCATAGGCCCTGCCCAGGGCTCTCTTGGGCCATCTTGTGCCGCGACCGAGGCCTCCCGAGCCCACCGGAAGCGAAAAAGCGCGAGACGGCAGCTGTCATGGATGCCTCTCAGGTTTGACACGGATACTCCAGATTTCGTAATAAAAGGGAGGGGGTCTGGACCCTCCAAGCCAAGCCATTTCAGACCTCCCCCGTGGGAGAACCCTCCAAAACATCGTCCCCAGACCCCCCAGGCCCTCCAAGATAGCCTGGAAGAGACCCCCCCCCGAAATGAGACCCCTCTCCCCCTCTCCCTTTATTACGAAATCTGGAGTATCTCACCTCTCTCAGGAGCCTCCCCGAGAGGCTCTCCGTGGTCACTTAGAGCTTTCTTGAAGCGGCCTTGGGGCCTTTTCCGTGCATTATGCAAGCTCTATTCAGCCAGATCGGACTATTTTAGGTCAGCTTGGGGGCCATCTGGGGCTGACCAGAGCCATCTCGGAGTCATCCTAGACCACTTCGGACGCTCTGACCGTCCAGACCCAGGGGAGGGGGCAGGGGGCTGTCGAGCTACCCTCCTAGATAGCAAGCCGTCTAGCTCACCTCCACCCGCCCTCGCAACACATACTCCGAGTTTCTTCAGAAGCGTCGGGGCGGCGTCACCCCCACCGACAGCCCCACATCGACCCCCGTCGTGGGCAGCCACCGCGCGCCGAAGGCGCTCCGACCCCCGTCGCGGCGCGACGACGAGGCGAGGTTGACCCCCGTCGGGGGGGTACCCCTCCACGCTTATCAAGAAACCCAGAGTAAGTAACACCCAAGCCTCAGCATGTTCAGCGGTCGTTTTTGTATGGACGGCTACTGGGAACCACAACAGAGCCCATGTGCGCGACGCTGGGGCGAGGTGCGCCACGCGTGCCAGGCGCGCCACGCGCGCCAGGCACACCTGGGGCCCGAGCGTGCCAGGCACGCCTGGTGAGCCAGATGCGCCACATGCCTCCGCGTGCGCCAGGTGTGCCGCATACTCCAGCCGAACCAAGTGCGCAACGTTCGGGGCACGTGCAGAGTGTGTCAGGTGTGCCTGCGCACGTGGCAGCACACATCGGGAAACATGTCGGCCCCACCATTTTTGTCGAACGCCAATGCCCATCATTGTGTCTGGTGGGCCTGTGCATAGCAGGCCATACGGCACCACCCCCGCCGTCCCTGTCAAAACCACTTGGCAGTGATCCAGATTTAGGTGCGAGGTGCATCTTGTATTGTTTTTGTCGGGTATGGTAGCCCTGCGCACAGCAGCAATCTGCTGACACCCCCGCCGTCCCTGTCAAAAAACAGTACAGAGTGCTCGCGGGCCCCACGAACATGACTGCAGACTTTGCTCCAAAGTGTACTTTGTAGTGTTTTTTGACAGGGGTGGTGGGGGGGCCGCATCGGGTTGGCTGCGCATGCTCCGAATTTGGAGGCAGAGTGAGTTTCGTTTTTTTTTGACAAGAAG
This sequence comes from Prorocentrum cordatum, assembly GCA_963575745.1. Lineage (NCBI taxonomy): Eukaryota > Dinophyceae > Prorocentrales > Prorocentraceae > Prorocentrum > Prorocentrum cordatum. The sequence continues at coordinate 32,599 of CAUYUJ010015779.1, read as the reverse complement.
TGTTTGGGGGGGTCCTCATGGGGTCCTCATTGTTCCTGGTTGGCTGCCGGTCGCCTGGGGGAGGGTTAATAGGGAACAGTGATTGAGCCCTCCCCGCAGGGGAAGACGTGGGCTGGAAGAAGGAACGCTTAACACCACCTCTGGCCAGAGGATTGGTAGGTTATCTAGAATAGTGAGGACCCTAGACGAGTTCGACGGGTGATGCTGGATCAGGGCTTTGGTGAGCTAGATCATTTCGAACCGTTCGAATCTGCAGATGAGCTTGAAGAGGTGCAAGATAGCCACGCAGTTGCGGATGAAAGTGAGTGGGCGAGGAGTCATCGGCAGCGTGCGAGGCTCGGGAGCAAGTGTGTGAAAAACCCGCTGCAGGCTATTATTATATACCTATACGACCACCCTTCAGGTGATAAGGAGGTTGTGGGGGGGGGGGGAGAGGGGGGGAAACCAACATCTGACTCGATCGATCTCGTTATCGATTTTACTCAACGGGACGCCACGGGACACCACGGGACACCACGGGACACCACGGGACACCACGGGACACCACGGGACACCTGTCGATTTCACTATCGATCTCACTATCCATCTCACTCAACGGGACACCACGGGACACCACGGGCCACCACGGGACACCACGGGACAGCGGGACACCTTTTGATCTCACTATCGGTCACTATCGATCTCACTATCGATCTCACTCAACGGGACACCATAGGACACCCCAGGACACCACGGGACACCTCGGGCCACCTCATCGATCTCACTATCGATCTCACTATCGATCTCACTATCGATCTCACTCAACGGGACACCACGGGACACCTGTCGATCTCACTATCGATCTCACTATCGATCTCACTTTTTGGGACACCACGGGACACCACGGGACACCTGTCGATCTCACTATCGATCTCACTATCCATCTCACTCAACGGGACACCACGGGCCACCACGGGCCACCACGGGACACCACGAGACATCGCTAGGGCCACCGCCGGACGGAGTTTAATCATTTGTGTTGAATTCGCCCTAGCAACGGTGGACACCACGGGACACCAAGGGACACCACGGGACACCGCGGGACACCGCTAGGGTCACCGCAGGACGGACGGAAGCCTAGCAATGGCGGGTTCATACCTCTCGCGCGCCCACGCAGATTCGCCTCGCCCGCACGCACGACACGAACGAAACGAAACGATTTCCCAGTTGGGGGTCTCCGTTCCACTGCGATCTCACCCCCCAACCTCCGATTCCTTACACAACGAGCTCAAATGTGACAGCAATGTGGGTGGGGCGTGGGTGTGTCCCGAGGGGTCGCGGGTGGGTCGGCGGGTGGGTCTCGGGGTAGGTTGCGGGTGGGTCTGGGCGGGCGGTGTGTGTGTGTGTGTGTGTGTGTGTTTGTGTGTGTGTGTGTCGTGGGTGGGTTGCGGGGGTGGGCGGGGGGGGTCGTGGGGCGGGTCGTGTGGCTGGTCGTGGGAAGGGGCGCGGATGGGTTGCGGGTGGGGTGACAGCGCGCAACAACAAACATTACGAGTCCGCACCGCGGAACCCCACTTCAGCCACGCACCCATGGACGGTGTAACACAGTTCGGCCTGCTCGCCTCCTCATTCTGATGTATAGCCTTCCAAACCATTCGAAGAGTCAACACTTATCATCGTAATGCTAAACATTAGACTGGTTTAGGACAGTTTGAACGTGTAGACGGGTTATATACAGTCAAAACCACGTCAAGCGAGTCGTTTTACGACCACTCAGACGGGACGTCAAAGGCAAACTGAAAAATGCATTCATCCCTTCAGTCTCCTTGTCGCCCGCATGGTTTTCTTTGTTGGTCGCACGTGTGCCACAGATCGTAGAAGACCCTAGTGATTTATAAGTGGGTGGCCAGTCTGAAGGTGTTATATGCTGGCAAGGTCTCATCACGGACCCCCACGTAGGTTGGGAACTGGTCTTTGCTCATGCGTGTCCCCTGGGGTTGGATTGATTCGCGGCGTCGGGCGCGCGCTTTCTCTTTCACACACACACGCACACACATACACGTACACACATGCATATGCACGCACACAAACACACACATACACATACACATACATATACACATGCAAATGCACATGCACATACATATACACATACACATGCGCATACACATACACATACACATACACGTACACGTACACGTACACGTACACGTACACATACGCATACACATTCACATTCACATGCGCATGCACATGCACATGCACATGCACACACTCATACACATACACATACACATGCACACACATACGCGTACACATACACATACACATGCTCATACACATAAACACACACATACATACATACATACATACATACATACATACATACATACATACATACATACACACATACATACATACATACATACATACATGCATGCATGCATGCATGCATACATACATACATACATACATACATACATACACACATACATACATACACACATATATGCATGTATATATACACCTATAAACATAGACATAGACATATACACACACACGTATACGTGCACGTACACGTGCACGTACATGTACATACCCACGCACGAACCCGCACCCACATCCGCACCAATACCCACATCCACACCCACACCCACACCCGCACCCACACCCACACCCAAACCCACATTCACACCCACACCCACACCCACAACCACACCCACACCCACACCCACACCCACGCCCACGCACACGCACACCCACTCGCACGCCAACGCGCACACGCACAAGCACACGCACACGAACACGCACACGCACACGCACACGCACACGAACACGCACACGCACACGCACAAGCACACGCACACACACACACACCCACGCACATGCGCACACATACACATATACACACCCACCCACCCACACCCACCCACACACACATGCACACACACGCACACGCGCACACATACATTCACGCGCATACAAACGCAGAAACATACACACACGCACACACAGGCACGCATAAACAGACACACAGACACACAGACACGCAGACACAGGCACTCAGACATACAGACACAGGAATTCAGACACACAGACAAAGACACAAAGACACAAAGACACAGACACAGACACAGACATTCAGGCATTCAGGCAGACACAGACAAAAACACACGCACACACGCACACACACGCACACACAATTACAGACACACGCACGCACACACATGCACTCACACACACACACACACCGGGGTCGCTCCCCGGCGGGGAAGGAGAGGGCCAGGCGGCGGAAGCACCTGCTGGCCAGTCTCTTTCCCAAGACGGGAAGCTCTGCTGGCCTAATCCGCGTTTCGGGTCCCAGAGTCTTGTCCAGGGCTTGACTCTGCATAGCCGCTCGCGATGGGTGACCCCGTTCGCCAAGCGCGAGTGCCATCGGAGATGGCGGTCGTCTCCGTGTTCTGGGGTTTGTGCCCTGCGGAGGCCTTGAACTCGCTGCTGCTCGTGATTGGTTGACGCCGATCTTGAGCTACAGGCCTTGGATGCTTTTTTTTACCTAACAGCGAAGTCTGATAGGTTTCTAGTGGTTTCAAAAGAGAGCATCATGACTCCCCAGGGGGGTCTGGGCAGATGCCGGACGGGTGCCGCGGGAATCCGGGGACTGCCGCGGGAGTCCGGGGATTCTTTTTTAGCCAACAGTAACGCATTTCGTGGTCTTCGCGTTTCCAGAACTCCATTCCTGGGCATGACTTTGGATGCCCGGAGCCAAGTGTAGGCCTCTTCGTGGTCTTCGAGTTCCCAGAACTCCATTCTTGGGCATGATTTTGGATGCCTGGAGCCAACTGTAGGCCTCTTCGTGGTCTTCGAGTTCCCAGAATTCCATTCCTGGGCATGATTTTGAATGCCCGGAGCCAGCTGTAGGCCACTTCGTGTTCTTCGAGTTCCCAGAACTCCGTCATTGGGCATGATTTTGAATGCCCGGAGCCAACTGTAGGCCACTTCGTGCTCTTCGAGTTCCCAGAACTCCATCCCCGGGCGACATTTTGGGTGCTGAGGCAGGCTGATGTTGAGGCTGAGGCAGGCTGGGGCTGAGGCAAGCTGAGGCTGAGGCCGAGGCTGAAGGCAGACTGAGGCTGAGGCTGAAGCAGGCTGAGGATGAGGCTGAGGCAGGCTGAGGCTGAGGCTGATGCAGGCTGATGCTGAGGCAGGCTGAGGCTGAGGCTGAGGCTGATGCAGGCTGAGGCTGAGGCAGGCTGAGGCTGAGGCCGAGGCTGAAGGCAGACTGAGGCTGAGGCTGAGGCTGAGGCTGAGGCTGAGGCAGGCTGAGGCTGAGGCTGAGGCTGAGGCTGAGGCTGAGGCTGAGGCTGAGGCTGAGGCAGGCTGAGGCTGAGGCTGAGGCAGGCTGATGCTGAGGCAGGCTGAGGTTGAGGCTGAGGCTGATGCAGGCTGAGGCTGGGGCTGGGGCAGGCGGAGGCTGAGGAGGCCGAGGCTGAAGGCAGACTGATGCTGAGGCTGAAGGAGGCAGGCTGAGGCTGAGGCAGGCTGAGGCCTTGGCTGAGGCAGGCTGATGCTGATGCAGGCTGAGGCTGAGACTGAGGCTGATGCAGGCTGAGGCTGAGGCAGGCTGAGGCTGAGGCCGAGGCTGAAGCAGACTGAGGCTGAGGCTGAAGCAGGCTGAGGCTTTGGCTGAGGCTGAGGCAGAGGCTGAGGCTGAGGCAGGCTGAGGCTGAGGCTGGCTGAGGCTGAGGCTGAGGCTGAGGCTGAGGCTGAGGCTGAGGCAGGCTGAGGCTGAGGCCGAGGCTGAAGGCAGACTGAGGCTGAGGCTGAATCAGGCTGAGGCTGAGGCAGAGGCTGAGGCAGGCTGAGGCTGAGGCTGAGGCAGGCTGATGCTGAGGCAGGCTGAGGCTGAGGCTGAGGCTGACGCAGGCTGATGCTGAGGCAGGCTGAGGCTGAGGCCGAGGCTGAAAGCAGACTGAGACTGAGGCTGCAGCAGGCTGAGGCTGAGGCTGAGGCAGGCTGAGGCTGAGGCTGAGGCCGGCTGATGCTGAGGCAGGCTGAGGCTGAAGCTGAGGCTGAGGCAGGCTGAGGCTGAGGCAGGCTGAGGCTGAGGCCGATGCTGAAGGCAGGTTGAGGCTGAGGCTGAAGTTGGCTAAAGCTGAGGCAGAGGCAGGCTGAGGCTGAGGCTGAGGCAGGCTGATGCTGAGGCAGGCTGAGGCTGAGGCTGAGGCAGGCTGAGGCTGAGGCTGAGGCTGAGGCTGAGGCAGACTGAGGCTGAGGCTGCAGCAGGCTGAGGCTGAGGCTGAGGCAGGCTGAGGCTGAGGCTGAGGCCGACGGCAGACTGAGGCCGAGGCTGAAGCAGGCTGAGGCTGAGGCTGAGGCAGGCTGAGGCTGAGGCTGAGTCAGGCTGAGGCTGAGGCAGGCTGACTACGACTGCGAGAACAGCAGCATTGTACAACTGGATCCTCATCTGAATCTTAAGGGGAATGCTTCCAGATATGCTCCTACACATCGCTGTTAGGTTGCTTTGCCGGGATTGTTAGTTGCTCAGGCCTCGGCCAGTTGCTCTCGTGGTGGCTGGGCGTGCGCCTTTGGCCGTGCAGTACACGCACAACGCACGCGCGCGCACGCGCGCGCGCACGCGTGCACGCGCGCGCGCACGCGCGCACGCACGCACGCGCGCGCGCGCACGCGCGCCCGCCCGCCGCCCGCCCGCGCGCGCACGCACGCACGCACACACGCACGCACGCACGCACGCACGCGCGCGCGCACGCACGCACGCACGCACGCGCACGCGCGCACGCGCGCACGCACGCACGCGCGCACGCGCGCATGCACGCACGCGCGCGCGCACGCACGCGCGCACGCACGCACGCACGCACGCGCGCGCGCACGCACGCGCGCGCGCAGCACGCGCGCGCACACACGCACGCGCGCGCACGCTCACGCACGCGCAAAGCACTTCGCACAACGCACAGCGCACAGCGCACAACACGCACCACACAGCACAAACACACACACAACACACACAACACACAACGCACAGCACACATCACGCAACGCACAACGCACAACGCACAACACACAACGCACAACACAACGCACAACGCACAACACAACGCACAACACACAACACGCAACACACCGCGCAACACGCAGCGCGCCACACACAACGCGCAACACATCACACACAACGCATATCACACAACGCACACCACAGCACACAGCACACAACACACAGCGCGCACCACACACAACACACACCAGACAACACAACGCACTGAGCACCGCACAGCACGCAATACACAACACACAACACAACACACAACGCACAACACACAACACACAACGCACAACGCACAGCACACAACACACACACCACACCACACACAATGCACAACGCACAACGCACAACGCACAACGCACAACGCACAACTCGCAACACACAACACACAACACGCACGCACCACACAATCAGAGCGCACGCCGCGCACCACACACCACACAACACACAACGCACATAACACACCACACAACACAACACACAATGCACACCGCACATCACGCAACACACAGCGCACAACGCACAGCACACAACGCACAACACCCAACACACAACGCACAACACACAACGCATAACACAATGCACTACACACCACACAACACAAAACACACACCACGTAACACAACACACAACACACGGCTCACAACGCACAACGCACAACACACAGCGCACATTCCACAACCCAAAACACACGACACACATCAACCAATACACATAACACGCAGAACACGCCACACACCACACAGCACACACCGCACACACACCTACACCCACACCCAGACACAGACCCACGCCCACACCAACCCACCCATACCCACGCCCACACCCACGCCCACACACACACGGCCACACACACCCACACGCGCACGCGCACCCGCACACGCACCCACACACGCACCCACGCACACACACACCGCCACACACCCCCACACACACCGCCACGCACACCCACGCACACCCACGCGCTCCCACGCGAACACGCGCGCACGCGCATGCGCGCGCACATGCGCGCGCGCACGCGCGCGCGCACGCGGACGCGCGCGCGCATGCACGCGCGCACGCACAAGCGCACGCGCGCGCACATTCGCACGCGCGCACGCGCGCGCGCACGCTCGCGCGCGCGCGCACGCACGCACGCACGCGCACACGCACGCACGCACACACACGCGCACACGTACATACGCACGCACGCACGCACAAACGCGCGCGCACAGGCACAGACACACGCACGCGCACACGCACGCGCACACGCAGACGCGCACGCACACACAACACACAACGCACACACAACACAAGACAACGCACACAGACACAGACACACACACGGATACACACACACACGCTGCCACACACGCATTTTCACACACTCACGCACCTACACAGACACACATACACATACACACGTATATGCGTACACACATACACAGATACACACATGCGCATACACACATACACACATACACACATATACACATACACGCATACACACCTACACACATACACGCATACACACATACACACATACACACATACACACATGCACACATACATGCGCATCCACACGGTCACACGTACACACATACACATGCACACACAAACCCACATACGTGTACGCGTACGCACACACATGCATGCACGTACATACACACTTACATACGCATATGCACACATACACATGCACACGTAGACAACTACGCACCTACACACATGCACGAACATGCGCGCACATACATGCGCACATGCGCGCACTTGCGCGCACGCGCATGCGTACACATGCGCGCACATGCACGTGCATGCACGCACATGCGCGCACGTGCACGCGCAGGCACGCCACGCACGCAGCGCGCGCCACGCACGCCACGCTCGCACGCGCGCACAAGCCCATGTGCGCGCGCGCCCGCGCGCGCCCGCGCATTCACGCGAGCGCACGCGCTCGCGCGCGCAACGCACGCGACGCGCGCGCAGCGCGCGCGCGAAGCAAGTTACTCACGCACAGCGACACGCACAACACTAAACAGCGTGCGCAATGCACAAAGCGCACGCGCAACGCACGCTTCGCACGCAACACGCACAATGCACAAGACACGCACCGCGCGCGCAACACAGGCACAACACACAACACACACAACACACGCAGTTCGCGCACGCGCGCGCCCACGCGGATATATACACAACATACAGCAAAGAACACGTAACGCACAACGCACAACACACAAACGCACACCACACAACACACACCACAACGCACAAGACCAGACAACGCACACCACGCAACAAACAACATAACACGACGCACAACACACATCGCACAACGCGCAGCACACAACACATTACACACAATGCACAGTACACGCAACACAACGCACACACTGCGCAACAAACAGCACACAACGCACAATGCACAACACAAGAAACAACGCACACCACATAGCACAACGCACAGCACACAACGCACAACACACAACGCGCATCACACAACACAACACACAATCCACAACACACAACATACAACACACAACACACAACATACAACACGCAATGCACAATACGCAACGCACACCACACAACGTGCGACGCACGACGCGCAACACATGACACACAGCACACCAACGCAACACAACGCGCAACACACAATACACAACACAACGCACATAAGGCACACCACGCAACAAACATCCCACACACACAACACGCAACACATAACACACAACACACAACACACGACACACAACGCGCAACATACAGCACACACCACACAGCACATTACACACCACACAACACCCAGCACACAGACAACACAACACACAACGCACAACACACAACGCACAACAGACAACCCACAAACAACATCCCACAGCCCAAAACCCATCCACCCGCCTGCCCACCCACCCCGCCCACCCGCCCACCCGCCTTCCCCCCCCCCGCCCACTCGCCTACCCGCCCGCCCGCCCACCGACCCACGCGCGCGCGCGCTGACGGACGCCCGCGCGCACCGCGCGCGCGCGCGCTGCGCGCGCGCGCGCGCCGCCCGCCCGCCCGCCCGCCCGCCCGCCCGCCCGCTCGCGCGCGCGCGCACCGCGCGCAGCGCACAGCGCACAAAGCACGCAAAACACAGTGCACACAGCACACACAACACACAACTTGAACCGCACACCCAACGCGCAACATACAACACATGGCACACAGCACAACGCAAACACGCACGCGCGCTTGCACAACGCACAACGCACAGCACGCAACGCAACACAACGCACACGCGCACGCGCACGCGCGCACACGCACACGCACTCACACACGCACACGCGCATGCACATGCACGCGCACACGCACACGCGCGCGCGCACGCGCACGCGCGCACGCACGCACGCACGCACGCACACACGCACGCACGCACGCACGCGCACGCACACGCACACACGCAGGCACACACACGCGCACACACAAACACGCACACGCGTACACGTAGCACGCACACACACACGCACACGCACGCACGCACACACCACCGGCACACACACAGGGCACGCGCACACGCACGCACGCACACGACGCGCATCACACACACGCACTGTCCACACACACACTCATACACGACACACACGCACGCAACGCACGCGCGCACGCACGCAAGCGCGCCGCACGACGCACACACACGCAAAACGCACACACACACCCGATACACACGCACACACACACACACGCGCAACACCACACATAAACGCACCGCACGCCCACACGCGGCACGTGTGGCACCGCACGCACGCACACGCGCGCACGCCGCACATTATACACACAGCACGCACACACCACGCCACGGCACGCACGCACGTACACACGCACGCCACACACACCAAGCGTTGCGTGCCCATCGCACGCAGCACGCGCGCACGCACGCACGCACCACGCACCACGCTCGCACGCGGCGCACGCACACACACGCACGGCACGCACCGCACACCCGCCACACACCGCCACACACACCCCCGCACGGACGACACGCACGCACGCACGCACGCCACACACCACACACGAGCACACACGCACACACACTCACGCACG
>CAUYUJ010015779.1:0-20000 GCA_963575745.1 Prorocentrum cordatum | reverse complement strand
CTTTGGAGGTCTCTTGGGACCCTCTTGGGGGCCTCTTGGGGGCCTTTTGGGCTTTCCTAGCCCCTCTCGGTGCCGTCTTGGGGCACCCTGGAGAGCCTCGGGGCCATCTTGGAGCCATCTTGGAGGAGATCGATCAAAGGAGGGACCGTAGTACATTAGCATCCTCCCCCCCAGGAGGCCAACATGTTGCCAAAACCTTAGTATTCTCAATGGTTTTCGTCTTCTCGCCGAGGCCTCTTGCGGCGTCTGCCTCTTGGAAGCATCTTGGGGGCCTCTTGGGGGCCTCTCGGGGCCTCCTTGGCACCCTTTGGGGCCGTCTTGAGGCACCCTTGGGAGGAGCCTCGGGGATCATCTTGGGGCCAGTTTGGAGGAGATCGATCAACGAACGCCTTAATTTGGTTCCCCCTCAAGAGGCCAACATGTGGCCAAAACCTTAGTCGTATCACTGATTTGGGTCTTCGGAGGCGTCTTGGGTGCCTCTGGGGGGGCTCCTGGGGCGTTTTGGGAGTCTCTCTGAAGACTCTTGGAAACATCTTGGGGTCCTCTTGGGGCCTCCTGGGCACCTCTTGGGGCTGTCTTAGGGCACCCTTGGGAGCCTCGGTGGCCATCGTGGGGCCATCTCTGAGGAGGTCGTTCAAAGGGGGGCCTGCAGTACATTCGCCCCCTCCCCCCCTCCCAAGATGCCAGCATGTGGCCAAAATCTGAAGTAAACGCAGTGAGTAGGGCTTCCTCGCCGAGGCCGTTGTGCGCTTGAACCCCTGGCGACCCCTCTCCCGGACCCAGGGGGTCGGGGCAGGGGGAGGGGTCAGGCTGCCCTCCTGGAGAGCAGGCCGTCTGGCTCACTCCCACCCGCCCCCTCAGTACACGAGTAGCCTCCCCATTGCCAGCACATCGCTTTAGGAGCGCCGCACATGCCATGCGCGCCACGGGCTCCAGAAGCACCGGGCACCCTGGAGGCCCAAGCATGCCAGGTGCGGCACTTGCCCCGCGCGCGCCCACTGTGCCGCGTGCTGCGGCCGCGCCGGGCGCGCCAGCTGCGGTGGAACCGAAAGGGACCCCTGGTGCCCGGGGCCCCGGCCCCGAGGAGTTCTGGACCTCGAGCCCCCCCCCGGAAGCGGAGGTGCCGAGCGTTCTTGGGAGAAGGGCGGCTCTCCCAGGGAGCGCAAAGCACCTGCCCCGAATGACACATTGTGACATCTCGAGGAGTCGTGAAGCAGATGAGGGCGCAGAGAAAAAGGGGAGAGCTCAGAGGCAAAAGGGCCCTACGCATGCTCCAGATTTGGAGCCACAGTGTATTCTGCATTGTTTTTGAGAGGGATGGTTGGCCTCTTCGCAGAGCCCCCCCCGCTGTCCCTGTCAAAAACCATTGCAAAGTGGTCGCGTGGCGCCCGCGAGCGCGCCAGATTTGGAGGCAAAATGAAGGTTGTAGTGTTTTTACAAGGGATGGTGCGGGGGTGGGCTCTTTGGTCTGGGTTGGCTGTCAGTCGCCTGGGGGAGGGCGTGTTCACTGACAGGGAACAAAGGAGGGGGTTGGAAGAGGAAACTCTCAAAGCCACTCATGCCCGAAAGGGCTGGTGGCTGGTGGGATTCTGGGTCGGGTCTCTCAAAGAATCCTCCGGTTGGAGGGCAGAGGCTCCAGGGGATCCAACAAGGGACTTGAGCATTCCAGCTCCTGCCTCAAGAGCACGGTGCCAGATACACATACATCTACATACATTTACACATATCTCTCTCTCTATATATATATATATACAGATATATATATACATATATATATATGTGTACATCTATTCTTGGCGTCGGTGTGCTAGTACTTTTTTGTGTGTCGCAGCCTTGTTCTTGCTGCTGCTGGAAGGACATGCTCAAGCAGCTGGAGAAGGAGGCGGAGGAGGATGAGGACGCGCCCTCGCCTTCCGTCTGCTGCCAACGCGAAGTACAGTGTACAGACTGGCAGTGGTGAAACTTTGTAGGCCCCTCTCAACCTTACGATTTGTGTATAGCCCTCCCTGGAGATTCTGGTGTTGCAATTTTTTCCACACCTGTTTTTTTTATCCAGTTTCGGTCTCCAGGACCATGCAGATCGATCCCGCTCGAAAAATGCAGCGGAACGGTCTTGAGCTCCGGTCGTGATTTTCGCGATGGAAGAAAGAGGGGAGGAGGAGGAGGGGGGGGTGGGGGAGGAGGACGAGGAAGAAAGAGCGGAGGAGGAGGGGGAGGGGGTGGGGGAGGAGGGTGAAACATTGGGAAGGAGGCCGAGGCGGGGGCGGAAGACGACGACGCAGAGCACGAGAATGATAAGTGAAACAGGAGGAGGAGGAGAAGGAGGACGAGGAGGTTTAGCTCCCGCGGTCTGCCTGGGCAAGAAGGAAGAGGAGAAAAAGGGAAGTGGTGGACATCGTGGAAACGCTGGCTTCGAAGTGCGTTTGGGCATGCGACTGTTCCAGCCGAAGCCGTTCCCACTGTTTATCGGAGCGGCCAGCATCTGCTCCATGCTGCGCTCGCCTGCCCAATTGTCACTGCGGATCCACGTCCGTGACGGGCATTCCTCCCGCCATATCCTGCTATCGTGTGCTGGACATTCCCGCTGCGTCTTTGCTTGATGTGAATATACGTGTATATAGGTGCGCATGTACATCTGTGCACGCATGTGTATTCCACATTGTATATCCTTTATATATATATATACATTGCCCCGGCAACCGGGGTTCCCACTTTGAGCCGGCGCCGAAGACGCTATTTGAAGACGCTATTCCCTGTGAAGACGCGTCCCTGTGCAGACGCTATTCCGGGTGAAGACGCTACTCCGCGAGAAGACGCTATTCCCTGTGAAGACGCTATTGCCGGGTGAAGACACTATTCCTTGTAAGGACGCTATTCCCTGTGAAGACGCTATTCCCTATGAAGACGCTACTCCGGGTGAAGACGCTATTCCCGGTGAAGACGCTATTCCCGGTGAAGACGCTATTCCCGGTGAAGACGTTATTCTTTGTACGGACGCTATTCCCGGTGAAGACGCTAATTCCTTGTGGAGACGCTAATTCCCGGTGAAGACGATATTCCCGGTGAAGACGCTATTCCGGGTGAAGACGCTATTCCTTGTAAGGACGCTATTCCCTGTGAAGACGCTATTCCCTATGAAGACGCTATTCCCGGTGAAGACGCTATTCCCGGTGAAGACGCTATTCCCGGTGAAGACGCTATTCGCGGTGAAGACGTTATTCTTTGTACGGACGCTATTCCTTGTGAAGACGCTATCGCCGGTGAAGACGCTATTCCTGGTGAAGACGCTATTCCTGGTGAAGACGCTATTCCGGGTGAAGACGCTATTCCCTGTGAAGACGCTATTCCGGGTGAAGACGCTATTCCCAGTGAAGACGTTATTCCCGGTGAAGACGCTATTCCCTGTTCGGACGCTAGTCCGCGTGAAGACGCTATTCCCTGTGAAGATGCTTCTTCTCTTCACCAGGCCCAGTACTCAACGCGCTCCCCTCCCATATGTAATTTGAAAGTGCGATTTTACTTTACGCTTTCCGTGTCCAACACAACACGTGCCCCATCTGTTGTGCGACACCCTCAGCTAGGCAATACCCTTGCCAAGTTGTTTAAAACAGAATCCTTGGTGCCAAACATGCCCCATCTGCTGTGCAACACCCTCTGCTGGGCAAGACCCCTCCTGGAGGACCCCTCCCCAAGTTGATCAAAATAGAATCCTTGGTATTGGACTCGCCCCATCTGCTGCGCGGCACCCTCTGCTACTCAGGACACTTCTTCATGTTGATTAAAAGAGAATCTTTGGTGTTAGACGTGCCCCATCTGCTGTGCGGTACCCTCTACTAGGCAAGACCCCTTCCCCAAGTTACTTAGAAACTTATCCTTGGTGCTAGATGTGCCCCTTTGCTCTTTGGCACCCTCTGATAGGCAAGAGTCCTCCCCAAGTTGATTAAAACAACACAACTGTCACAACTCCTTGGTGCTAGATGTGCCCCATCTGCTGTGCGGCACTTTCTGCTAGGCAAGACCCCTCCCCAAGTTAATGAAACAAATAATCCTTAGTGCTAGACGTACCCCATTTGCTGTGCGGCACTCTCTGCTAGGCAATGGCCCTCCCCAAGTTGATTAGAAAAGAATCCTTGGTGCTAGACGTGCCCCATCTGCTGTGCGGCACCCCCTGCTAGGCAAGACCCCTCCCCAAGTCAATTAGAAAAGAATCCTTGGTGCTAGGCGTGCCCCACCTGCTGTGCGGCACCTTCTGCTAGGCAAGACCTCTTCCCAAGTTGATTCAAAAAGAATCCTTGGTGCAAGACGTGCCCCATCTGCTGTGCGGCACCTTGTGCTAGGCAAGACCCCTCCCCAAGTTGATTAAAACATAATCCTTGGTGCTAGATGTGCCCCTGTGCTGTGCGGCACCCTCTCCAAGGTGAGCCCCTTTGCTGTGCTGCACCTTGTGCTAGGCAAGACCCTTCCTCAAGATAATGAAACCATAATCCCTGGTGCTAGATGTGCCCTTTTGCTGTGCGGCACCCTCTGATAGGCAAGACTCCTCCCCAAGTTAATTAAAACAGAATCCTTGGTGCTAGACATGCCCCTTTGCTGTGCGGCACCCTCTGATAGGCAAGAGCCCTGCCCAAGTTGATTAAAACAACACAACTCCTTGGTGCAAGACGTGCCCCATCTGCTGTGCGGCACCTTGTGCTGGGCAAGACCCCTCCCCGAGTTGATTAAAACAGAATCCTTGGTGCTAGATGTGCCCCTTTGCTGCGCGGCACCTTGTGCTAGGCAAGACCCCTCCCAAAGTTGATGAAAACAGAATCCTGGGTGATAGACATGCCCTTTTGCTGCGCGGCACCCTATGCTAGGCGAGACCCCTCGCCAAGCTGATTAAAACATAATCCTTGGTGCTAGACATGCCCTGTTGCTGTGCGGCACCCTCTTATATGCAAGACCCCTCTTCAAGTTAATTGAAAAAGAATCCTTGGTGCTAGACGTGCCCCATCTGCTGTGCGGCACCCTTTGTTAGGCCTGCCCACCAATTAGGCGTTTAAGAAGCACCACGGTCGCGCGCAGCTAGCCTAGCTGTGCACCCCGGAGGATGAGGCCGAGGCGAAATAGAAACGTCAAGCCGAATAGAGGCGTCACGAGCTTCACCACCGGGCGTCAGGGGAATAGAGGCTTTAGGCCAAATAGAGGCTTCACGAGCTTCACCGGGTGTCAGGGGAAGAGAGGCTTCAGGCCGAATAGAGGCTTCACAAGCTTCACCCAGCGTCAGGGGAATAGAGGCTTCAGGCCGAATAGAGGCCTCACGAGCTTCAATGGGCGTCAGGGGAAGAGAGGCTTCAGGCCGCATAGAGAATTGACGAGCTTCACCGGGCGTCAGGGGGCCGAATAGAGGCCTCACGAGCTTCAACGGGCGTCAGGTGAATAGAGGCTTCAGGCCGAATAGAGGCTTCACGAGCTTAAATGGGCGTCAGGGGAATAGAGGCTTTAGGCCAAATAGCGGCTTCACGACCTTCAATGGGCGTCAGGGGAATAGAGGCTTCAGGCCGAACAGAGGCTTCACGAGCTTCAATGGGCGTCAGGGGATCAGAGGCTTCAGGCCGAATAGAGGCCTCACGAGCTTCAATGGGCGTCAGGGGAATAGAGGCTTCAGGCCGAATGGAGGCGTCTAGGGTCGCCACCCCGCCAGTGCGTCGCAATTCGTAGGCCGAGTAGAGGCCTCACGTGCCGAATGCAGGCTTCAGGCCGAATAGAGGTATCAGGCCGAATAGAGGCTTCACGAGCTTCAACGGGCGTCAGCGAAGTAGAGGCTTCAGGCCGAATAGAGGGTTCACGAGCTTCACCAGGCGTCAGCGGAATAGAGGCGTCACCGCAGCTCCTTGGGCGAATAGAGTCTTCAAATAGCGTCTTCGGCGCCGGCTCGAACGGGGAACCCTTCGAGCCAGGCCCCTGTATATATATACACACGTGCTTGCATCTGCAATTTGTATGCATGCACGTATGTATGCGTGTATGCATTTTTGTAGCATGCATGCATGCATGCATGCATGTGTATGCATGTACACATATATTTGTATGATTACAGGTATACGTGTGTGTATAATCATGCGGGTATGTAGATGTATATGAATGTGTATATGTATCGGTGTATGTAATTGTGCATATGTACATGCATGTGTGTGCATGTATCTAAATTTGCGTATACATGTATGCATATGTGTGTGTATGGGTATACATGTACTTGTATTTTCATGCATGTATGTATTTATACAGGTATGCATATGCGCCTGTATGTCCATATGTTTATGTATATGTATATGTACACGTAAATGTATCTGTAGACGTATACGTATATATATATGTATATATGTTTGCGCATGCATTTGTACATTATATGCATATCTACATATATGTATGTATGTATATGTGTGTGTGCACGTATCTAGAGATACGTATCATTGTAGGCATATGTACACTTTTGTGTATACATGTATTCGTAGACGTATGTTTATGTCTATGCATGTCTAACTGTATGCATGTATGTATGTATGTATGTATGTATGCATGCATGTATGCATGTATGTGTGTGTGTATGTATGTATGTATGTATGTATGTATGTATGTATGTATGTATGTATGTATGTATGTATGTATGTATGTATGTATGTATGTATATATGTATTCATGTTTGTATAACTGATAGTCCGCCTGCATGTATGTATGTATGTATGTATGTATGTATGTATGTATGTATGTATGTATGTATGTATGTATGTGGGTGTGTGTATGTATGTATGTATGTATGTATGTACGTACGTACGTACGTACGTACGTACGTACGTATGTATGTATGTATGTATGTATGTATGTATGTATGTATACACAAATGTGTGTACATATATATATATATATAGATATCTAGATCCGTAAGGGCTTCGCCCCATGCCGCCGGCCCCCTGTCTCGGATAATGGGAGATGCAAAAGCTAAATCATGAGGTCTGGGCGCCGCCGTGAAGCAGTGTCGGGACCTGTTTATTTTTCGACCCTGACCCCGCCGATCTGCGTGAGGGGTGCCACCGAATTTCAGGAATGTTGCAAATCCTGTAGTGTTTTTGGACCTTGGCCTCGCCGATTTGCATGAGGGGTGCCACCGAATTTGAGAAATGCGACGCATCCCATCTGGTTTTGGACCCTGACCCCGCCGATATGCGTGAGGGGTGCCACCGAATCTCAGAAATGTGACACATCCCTTGTGTTTTTGGACCCTGACCCTGCCGATCTGCGTGAGGGGTGATACCGAATTTCAGGACTGTGGCAAATCCCATGTGTTTTTGGACCCTGACCCCGCCGATCTGCGTGAGAGGTGCCACCGAATTTCAGAAATGTGGCAAATCCCATGTGTTTTCGGACCCTGACCCCGCCGATCTGCTTGAGGGGTGCCACCGAATTTCAGACATGTTGCAAATCCATTCTGTTTTTGGACCCTGACCCCGCCGATTTGCGTGAGGGGTGCCACCGAATTTCAGACATGTGGCAAATCCCATGTGTTTTTGGACCCTGACCCCGCCGATCTGCGTGAGGGGTGCCACCGAATTTCAGAAATGTGGCACATCCCATGTGTTTTTTGACCCTGACCCCGTCGATCTGCGTGAGGGGTGCCACTGAAGTTCAAACATGAGACAAATCCTTTGTGTTTATGGACCCTGACCCCGCGGATCTGCGTGAGGGGTGTCAATTTCCCCCCCCCAGGAATTCTGAGAACCCTCCCAGGGAGAGGTAGTTCTGCTGTTTCGGGCTCTCCCCCCTCGCGCGTTCATCAACAAGGAACAGTAAGCGGCAAGAAGAATAATTGTAACAGTGGAGACTGGAAGCTGCAACTGGTACAGGGAGCAGCGCATTCCCAGCTTACAGCCTGGTGGCCCCGCAAGGGGGCCGGCGGATATATATATATATATATATATATATATTACACATGTATGTGTATATGTGTATGTATACGTCGATGTAGATGTGTATGTCAATGTAGACGTCGGAGGTTGGGGTGAGATTGCAGTGGGACGGAGACACCCAACGGGGCAATCGTTTCGTTTCGTTCGTGTCGTGCGTGCGGGCGAGGCGAAGCTGCGTGGGCGCGCGAGAGGAATGAACCCACCGTTGCTAGGGCGAAGTCAAGACAAATGATTCTCCCCCGTCCGTCCGTCCGTCCAGCGATGGTCCTAGCGGTGTCCCGCGGTGTCCCGCGGTGTCCCGTGGTGTCCCGTGGTGTCCGCCGTTGCTAGGGCGAAGTCAAGACATATGATTCTCCCCTGTCCGTCCGTCCGTCCGGCGGTGGCCCGCGGTGTCCCGCGGTGTCCCGTGGTGTCCCGTGGTGTCCCGTGGTGTCCGCCGTTGCTAGGGCGAAGTCAAGACAAATGATTCTCCCCCGCCCGCCCGTCCGTCCGTCCGTCCGGCGGTGTCCCGTGGTGTCCCGTGGTGTCCCGTGGTGTCCCGTGGTGTCCTGTAGTGTCCCCTGGTGTCCCGTTGAGTGAGATCGCTAGTGGGATCGATAGTGAGATCGATCGTGAGAGCGACAGGTGTCCCGT
Organism: Prorocentrum cordatum; assembly: GCA_963575745.1. Taxonomy (NCBI): domain Eukaryota; class Dinophyceae; order Prorocentrales; family Prorocentraceae; genus Prorocentrum; species Prorocentrum cordatum. The sequence goes on along the minus strand of CAUYUJ010015779.1, from coordinate 11,424 downwards.
GGTGTCCCTTGGTGTCCCGTTGAGTGAGATCGATAGTGACATCGATAGTGAGATCGATATGGTGTCCCGTGGTGTCCCGTGGTGTCCCCAAAAGTGAGATAGAAGTTCTGTGAACGTGCATCCTGAGTGAGCGAGAGGGTCTCCGCCATCGTTTCAGCCGGTTGAGTTGCATCCGTGTCCGATGCCTTCAATGCTCAAGTCTCTTGACGGATCTGGTCCAGATCGGAGGCGTCCTCCGCGAGCTGTCCCATCTCTCACTCCACCTTCGCTCTGCCTTGCAATCTTGCCCTCCGTGCCCTTCGCTCCACTGCCCGGACGTGGCCTGCGGCTCGCTGACCTGCGCCGCGGGGGTGCCCGTGGAGCCCGTGGACTGCCCTGCGGCGGCCGCGCGCTCCTGGGTGCCGACAGCATTGGCTTTCGCCGCTGGCATCCTGGTGGGGCTGCTGGCGGACCGCGTGGCGCGCTGGGTCCTGGGGCCCGCCGCCGCCCGCCGCGCGACCCCCGCTGAGGGGCTGCTCGCGGTGGGAGCGGACGGAGGCGAGACAGCGGAGCCGCTGACCGCCGAGCGCCGCGCCGCGCAGGAGCGCCGTCGCCATGCTGGCTCGACCGGCGCTGGAAGGGGCTCGTGGAGGGCACCAGGCTGCTGGTGCTCTACCATGGCGACGGCTGCTACCACGAGCGGCTGCTGCGCCAGCCGGTGAGCCGCTCAGCAGGGCTTTGGGTGGCCGCCACGCCCGACTTCGCGGCGTACGACGAGATCTACTCGGACGCGGAGGTCTTCCGCCGCGTGTCGGTGCTGCCGCCGTCGCGCGCGCTGCCGGGCGGTATCCGCGAGGCGGACGCGTGCCTCTTCTACGACGGCAGGACGAGGACGGGCGACATCGCGCCCTCGCTGGTGCAGCGGCTCATCGCGCGAGCCGACGCCGACCGCAGCGGGATGGGGACCCCGGTCGAGCTCGCTGCCGGAGCCGAGGCGCTGGCCGCGACCGCCGGGGCGGCACAGTCGGCGGCGTCGACACGCCGTTCGACGTCCTTTACCAGAACGGCCGCCCCGCCAACGACGGCTCCAAGTTCTCGGCCGCCCTGCAGTACCTGTGGCCCGAGTTAAAGGCCCAGCGGCAGCTGCCGAGGGCGTGGCGCGCTGTGACAGGGTGGCGCAAGCTCGTGCCCGTCCACAGCCGCACGCCGTTGCCCTACCGCGGGCTGATGGGGCTGATCGGCGGGCTGCTCTGGTTTGGCTTCCTCGAAGTGGCGATCGCCATCCTGATCGCCTTCACGGCCTACTTGCGCCCGGGCGAGCTGTTCGCCCTGTCAGCCGGGTCGCTTGTGCCACCAGTCGCAGGCAAAGGAGGCTCACCGTTCTGGGGAATCATTCTGGGCGCCCGCGAGCGTGGCCGCGCAAACAAGACAGGCGAGTACGACGAGAGCGTGATGCTGGACTGGGCGGGCTTCGGATGGCTCGGCAACATCCTGCAGCTGCTCAAAGACCAGCGGGCGACGGGCCCTCTCTGGCCCTTCGACGCAGTGCACTTGACCTCCGTGCTGCACGACGCCGCGCTGGCCAGCGGGGTCCACGTGCTGCGCCCGCAGCTCTACTCCCTGCGCCATGGGGGGGCGTCCTTCGATGCGATCTCGCAGACACGGACTCCCCGAGATCAAGATGCAGGGCCGCTGGCGGACGGCCCTGGCCTCGCGGGAGGCGACCAAGCTGTCTCCAGCCACCGCCCTCTCCGCGCGGACGGTGGAGGAGGGCCTGGCGAGCTTCCTGCAGGGCCGCCGCCCACCTCCGGTGCCGCCGCTGGCCGCTCCCTCTGCCCTGCCGCCTCCGCGCTGAAGCTGCGGATGAAGGCGGAGGTCGCCCGCGCCCGGCGCGAAAGACGCAGTTGGGGCGTCTTCCTGGAGCTCTTCGCAGGGGCCGAGCGGATCGCTATTGGCTGCGTGGCTTGGGCGCCTCCGTCGTGGCCCTCGAGATCGCCGACTGCCCGCTGCAGGATGCGAGCCTGGCTGGAGTGCGCTCGCTGTTGCTCGCCTGGATCCGGCAGGGTTTCATCAGCGGCGCGTGGCTGGGCACGCCCTGCTCGTCATGGAGCGCCGCTCGCCGAGGACAGCCGGGGCGCCCCGGCGGCCCTCGCCGAGCCGCCGGCTGCATTTGGGGGCACCCCCACGCGCTGCAGCGCCCCGCGGACCGTTCGCGGATCGAGGTCGGCAACGCGACGGCCAAGTTCTCGCTGGCCATCATCTTGGCATGCATGACCAAGAAGGTCGCTGTCATCCTGGAGAATTCAGCTGGCTCACTGTCGTAGACCGTGCCTCGGCTGTCCGCGTTGGCCAGCAAGTCAACTGGCTCTTGGGTCATCCTCGACTACTGTCAACACGGCGCCACCTTTCGCAAGCGGACCCGCCTGCAGGCCTGGAACGTGGGCGACCTCGGCCCCCTCCGCCGGGTGTGCTCCGGGCGGCACGGGCTGTGCTCCTGGACCAACAAACGTCGCGTGGTGCTGGAAGGTTCCAAGATGACGTGCGCTGCGGCCGCCTACCCTCAGGTTTTCGCTCGCCAAGCTGCCTCAGTGTTATTTAATTCAGTGCAGTTTGCAAGTTTCGAGCTAATGTGGATATCACTTTCATCCTAGAAGATTTCTGTGGCGGCAAGCCAGATCATGCTATGCGTGTAATTGACGGGCTTCGCAGTTCCAGAGTTCTCGCCTCGGCAGTGTTACCGCAAGCTTCGCCTGCTGTCTCGCTGCGAAGGGCTCGGATCTGCTCTACACAGAAAAATGTTTGCGACTCTGGAGACCCGCAAGGCCCCGCGGAGGATAGAAGTTCTGTGACCGTGCATCCTGAGTGAGCGAGAGGGTCTCCGCCATCGTTTCAGACGGTTGAGTTGCATCCGTGTCCGATGCCTTCAATGCTCAAGTCTCTCCCTCCCCCCTCTCCCTGGCTTTCGCCTTCTAACCGTCGCGGGACGGGCTTCGCAGTTCCAGAGTTCTCGCCTCGGCAGTGTTATCGCAAGCTTCGCCTGTTGTCTCGCTGCGAAGGGCTCGGATCTGCTCTACACAGAAACAATGCATGCGCCTCTGCAGACCCGCAAGGCCCCACGGAGGATCGATAGTGAGATCGATAGAGATCGACAGGTGTCCCGTGGTGTCCCGTGGTGTCCCGTTGAGTGAGATCGATAGTGGGATCAATATTGAGATCGGTCGTGAGATCGATGTGGTGTCCCGTGTTGTCCTACGGTGTCCTACGGTGTCCAGTTGAGTGAGATCGATAGTGAGATAGATAGTGAGACCGATCGCGAGATTGAGAGGTGTCCCGCAGAGTCCCGTGGTGTCCCGTTGCGTGAGATCGATAGTGAGATCGATAGTGAGATCGACAAGTGTCCCGTGGTGTCCCGTGATGTCACGTGGTGTCCCGAGGTGTCCCGGTGAGTGAAATCGAGAGTGAGATCGATTGAGTCAGATGTTGGTTCCCCCCCCTCTCCCCCCCCCACAACCTCCTTCTCGCCCGAATGCTGGTCGTATCGGAGGTGAGGGGGTGAGATCGAAGTGGAACGGAGAGCCTCCCTACCGGGAAATCGATTTCGGTTTCGTGTTCGTGCGTGCCGTGCGTGCGGGCGAGCTGGACCAAATGACTCCCTTCTGGGCGGCCGGTGGCCCGCGGTGTCCCGCCGGTGTCCCGCGAAAGTCCCGTGTGGCTGGGGCGCGGCCGGACCAAATGACTCCCTTCCGGGCGGCCGGTGGCCCGCGGTGTCCCGCCGGTGTCCCGCGAAAGTCCCGTGTGGCTGAGGCGCGGCCGGACCAAATGACTCCCTTCCGGGCGGCCGGGGGCCCGCGGTGTCCCGCCGGTGTCCCGCGAAAGTCCCGCGGTGTCCCGCGGTGCCCCGCGGTGTCCCGCCGGTGTCCCGCGGTGTCCATCGATGATGATGATGGTGATGATGATGATGGTGATGATGATGATGATGATGATGAGACGATGATGATGATGATGATGATGATGATGATGATGATGATGATGATGATGGTGATGGTGATGCTGATTTATGATGATGCTGCTGCTGATGATGATGATGATGACGTCGATGATGATGATGGTGATGCTGCTGATGATGATGATGAGGACGATGATGATGATGATGATGATGATATGATGATGATGATGGTGTCCCGATGATGGTGATAATGTCGATGATGATGATGATGATGACGATGATGATGATGATGCTGACGGTGTCCCGATGATGAAGATGATGATGATCATGATGATTATGTTGATGATCATGATGATGACGATGATGGTGTCCCGATGGTGATGAGTATGATGATGTTGATGTTGATGATGCTGATTATGATTGTGTCCCGATGATGATGATGTTGATGATGATTATGGCGTCCCGATGATGATGATGATGATGATTATTCTGATGGTGATTGTGATGATGTTGATGATGATGGCGCCCCGATGGTGATGATGATGATGTTGATGATGATGTTGTTAATGATGATGATGGTGTCCCGATGATGACGACGATGATGATGCTGATGATGATGTTGATGATGCTGATGATGATGATGATGTCGATGATGAGGATGAGATGATGATGATGATGGTGTTCCGATGATGATGATGCTAACGATGGTGATCATGATGGTGTCCCGATGATGATGCTGCTGATGATGATGATGACGATGACTGTGTCCCGATGCTGCTGATGATGATGATGATGTTGATGATGATGATTGTGATGATGGTGATGATGATGATGGTGGTGTCCCGATGATGTTGATGACCGTGATGATGATGATGATGATGATGATGATGATGATGATGATGTTGGTGTTGATGATGAGGACGGTGTCCCGATTATGATGATGTTGGTGATGATGATGTTGATGTTGATGTTGTTGTTGATGATGATGATGACGTTGATTGTGAGAGCGGTTGTGATATCGATAGTGAAATCGATAGTGAGACCGAATGTGATATCGATTGTGAGATCGATTGTGAGATCGATAGTCAAATCAATTGTGAGATAGATCGAGTGAGATCGATTGTGAGATCGATCGAGGGAGATCGATCGTGCGAGACCGATACTGAGATCGATAGTGAGATCGATAGTGAGACCGATCGAGTGAGACGTTGGTTCCTCCCCCCCCCGAACCTCCTTATCACCCGCAGGGTGGTCGTATAGGTAGGTATACGTATATGTCGGACGTTTGGGGGTGAGATCGCAGTGGAACGGAGACCCATAACCGGGAAGTCGTTTCGTTTCCTTCGTGTCGTGCGTGCGGGCGAGGCGAAGCTGCGTGGGCGCGCGAGAGAGGAGTGAACCCGCCGTTGCTGGGGCGAAGTCGAAACAAATGATTCTCCCTCTCCCGCCCGCCCGTCCGGCGGTGGCTCGCAGTGTCCCGCGGTGTCCCGTGGTGTCCCGTGGTCTCCGCCGTTGCTACGGCGACGTCGAGACAAATGATTCTCCCCCTCCCGCCCGCCCGGCCGGCGGTGGCTTGCGGTATCCCGTGGTGTCCCGTGGTGTCCCGTGGTGTTCCGTGGTTTCCGCCGTGAGTATGGCGAAGTCAAGACAAATGATTCTCCCCCGCCCGCCCGCCCGGCGGTGGCTCGCACTGTCCCGTGGTGTCCCGTGGTGTCTCGTGGGGTCCTGTGGCGTGTGTGCGGGCGAGGCGAAGCTGCGTGGGCGCGCGAGAGGAATAAACCCGCCGTTGCTAGGGCGAAGTAAACACAAATGATTCTCTCCCTCCCGCCCGCCCGCCTGGCGTTGGCTCGCGGTGGCCCGCGGTGTCCCGCGCTGTCCCGTGGTGTCCCGTGGTGTCCCGTGCTGTCCGCCGTTGCTAGGGCGAAGTCAAGATAAATGCTTCTCCCCCTCTCGCCCGCCCACCCGGCGGTGGCTCGCGGTGTTTTGTGGTGTCCCGTGGTGTCCTGTGGTGTCCCGTGGTGTCCGCCGTTGCTAGGGCGAAGCCAAGACAAATGATTCTCCCCCCACGCCCGTCCGGCGGTGGCTCGCGGTGTCCCGTGGTGTCCCGTTGAGAGAGATCGATAGTGAGATCGATAGTGAGATCGATAATGAGATCGATAGTCCGATCGATAGTGAGATCGATACTGAGATCGATGTGGTGCCCCGAGGTGTCCCGTGGTGTCCCAAAAAGTGAGATCGATAGTGAGATCGATAGTGAGATCGAGAGGTGTCCCGCGGTGTCCCGTGGTGTCCCTTGGTGTCCCGTTGAGTGAGATCGATAGTGAGATGGATCGTGAGATCGATGTGGTGTCCCGAGGTGTCCCGTGGTGTCCCGAGGTGTCCCGTGGTTTCCCATGGTGTCCCGTTGAGTGAGATCGATCATGAGATCGACAGGTGTCCTGTGGTGTCCCGTGGTGTTCCGTGGTGTCCCGAAAAGTGAGATCGATAGTGAGATCGACAGGTGTCCCGTGGTGTCCCGTGGTGTCCCGTTGAGTGAGATCGATAGTGAGATCGATAGTGAGATCGATCGTGAGATCGATGTGGTGTCCCGAGGTGTCCCGTGGTTTCCCGTGGTGTCCTAAGGTGTCCCGTTGAGTGAGATCGATAGTGAGATCGATAGTGAGACCGATAGTGAGATCGAGCGGTGTCCCGTGGTGTCCCGTGGTGTCCCGTGGTGTCCCGTTGAGTGAGATCGAGAGTGAGATCGATTGAGTCAGATGTTGGTTCCCCCCCTCTCCCCCCCACAACCTCCTTATCACCCGAAGGGAGGTCGTATAGGTATATATAGATTTATGTGTGCATGTATTTGTATGTGTATATGCATCTGACATTGTACATGTGTATGTAGATGGATATGCATATGGATGTGTAGATGTGTACGTGTATACACATGTACATCCACATGTATATGCATGTGCATCTGTATGTATATTCGTAGATATACATGTATTTGTAGGTGTAAACGTATATGATCGCATTCACGCACATGCATATGCATATGCAATTGTATATGTATATGTTATGTAGATGCATATGTATATGTATACGCATGTGTACACGTACAGGTGTACGTATATGTATATGTCAGTGTGCACGTATATGGGTATGTGTATATCTATGTAGTTGTTTTTGTGTATGCATAGTTTTATGTATACACATACGTATAGGTACCGGTAGCTGTATATGTGTATGTATGCGTATATGTATGTGTGTTGGTATGTGCATTTGTATATGCAAACGTATATGTATACATGTTTTTTATACATATGTATGTGGGTGTTTATGCACGCATTCATGTTTATAGACATGCGTGTGTTTACTTGTTCTCTTGTGCACAGGAGATCTACGACAAGATGGCATGCTGGTGCGAGACCAACGACAAGGAGAAAACGAAGGCCTTTCGGGCTCACGAAGGAACGTGTCGTCGACTGCACTTCGGGCCCCTCTCTTCGTGGTGTCACTCGTTCAGTTGCGACGTGGTAATTCCCACTATGCAGAGGCTTGAGTTCAGATCGAAGAAGAACAACTTGCATTAGCATAGCGTTTCGCTGGTCCGCGCGGACCGTCAAACGTTTATGGTCATGATGTTATTCTTCTTCATTCGTTACCGATTCATGATTCCTTCAACGGATAGTTGGCAGCGTTTTCATTGAGGTGCACTACGGCTGCGTCTGATCAACGTTCTTTTTGTTCCGGTGTCCCTGCTTCTTGTTGTTGTTCGTGTGTTTGTTTTGTTATTATGTCGTTTGTTTGTTTCTTGTTGTTGGTGTAGATGTGTATGATGTATACATATATATATATATATGTATGTGTATGTGAATGTGCGCCAGTGGCGTGGTGTCGCTAGCCTGATCAGGCGGTCGAAACATGAGCATCGGATCATCCTGGCCCTTCGACGTTGACGCATCGATAGCTTTGCCTCGTTAATCGCGCGCAGAAAAGTACAAGGAGTGCGGGTGTACTAGACGGTTCAATACAAGTTCGCGCGCCGCAGGTATATTTTGGAGGGTCGCAGGATTGGCCTGTGCAGGGAGTGGGCCCTGTGCGGCATTCGTCCGAGGCGGGGTTTCACCCACGACCACCACATGGGTGATCGATCTTCGGGTACCTCGGCAGACGGCGGACATGGAGGCAATCAGGACCCTGTGGCCACTCTGTGTCCGTGTCCGCCGCCCGTTGGGGTTCCAGGGCGTCGTCGGTCTCCAGGCGGTGGACATGGGACAAATCTAGGGGAACGAACAATGACATAAACATGACATCTTGGAGGTCCGCGCGGATTTCTCGGATGTTTCTGCCATTCTTCGTTCCCCCAAAATCCTCGCCTCGCAATTCGGCCTCGCTTCCGAGGCGATGCTGTCGAGGGGCCAACGCCGAGGTGGGACCGGGCGGGCCCTCCGGCGCAGAGGAGCGGCAGCGTCTTTGGGGGCCGGCAGGAGGCCTCTCGACCAAGACGGTCCTCTCCACTCCTCAGCCCTCTTCCCTCCTCCCTTCTCCTACTCCCTTTCCTTTCTTCAGAATTCGCAGTCCTCCTCCTCCTCCTCCTCCTCCTCCTCCTCTCGCTCCTCGCTCCTACGCCTCCTCCTCCTCCTCCTCCTCCCTTCCCCTTCTCCTGCTCCTCCTCCTCCTCCTCCTCCTTCATCTTCTCCTTCTCCTCCTCCCTTCTCCTCCCTTCTCCTCCCCGCAGAATTCGCACGAATCGAGCAGTGGCCCGAGAGAGACGACGCAAACGCGCTGCTCCGTGGCACTTCGAGGCCATCCTGTGGTCCAGTTCGTACTTTTGAGGTTTGCTGTGTGCTCCCGGGGTTGATTTATTGGCCCTGAGGGGCCCAAACGGCTGACCAGAACCAGAGAGCACGACCCACCGTCATCAGCCAGCGTCTGCCGCCGCCTCTCCTCCCTGAACCACCTCAGGACATCCTAAACAAGTCCGAGGCTCACAACAATCATCTAACAACCCTGTCGCATCGTTGATATATTCTCGGTTTACTCTGGTTCTTCTCCTCCCCCCTTCTCCTCCTCCTCCTCCTCCTCCTCTTTTCCTCCTCCTCTTTTCCTCCTCTTTTCCTCCTCCCTTCTCCCCTCCTCTACCGCTAGGCCCCCAAGTGGCCCGGCGATAAGCAGCAGCAGTCCCGTGGACAGACGCTGTTATTGCCTCGCCTCGCCCCTCCCGTTCCAACCCCCTCCTCCCTCCCCTACCTCCTCCTCCCTCCTCCCTCTCCCTCCCGTCCTCGCGTAGTGTTAGGAGGAGTACTTCTAATTCTAATTATATCGAAGGTGGGGGTCCTGCTCTAGGCAGGTCGCTCATTCAACAATCAGCTTCTGTCGGGGAACGAAGTGCGGAGGGAGGAGGGAGGAGGGAGGAGGGAGGAGGGAGGAGGGACGAGGGAGGAGGGAGGAGGGAGGAGGGAGGAGGAGAAGGAGAAGGAGGGGGTCGCAGTGTGCGCGCCGCCGATAGACGCCCCGGGCCCCCACGGAGTCGGCGGACTGCGGGTCCGGGCCTCTGCTGCCCCTCCGGGGGCGTCGGCGGAGGCGCAGAGGCGGGGCCCCCCTGGGGCTGGTGCGGCAGCCTTGGCCCGCCCTTTTACCAGGCCTCGGATTTTTCGTCCTCGCGGCCGTTCGCTTGTGTCTCTTCGTGTTGGAGTTTTTCGTATATATATATATATGTGCACACGTTTTTTTGTTTGTTTGTTTGTTTGTTTGTTTGTTTGTTTTTTCGATAGTGGTGTGGGGAGCTCAGCTCTCTGGCCAGGAGGCCTCTGACCATGTGTACCGCATCTGGGCCACCGCCCCGCCAGGCGATCTCCGACGCGGAGGCGCGCATCTCGGCCCTGGAGGCGCCCCCGCGCGGGGAGCGGGCGGAGCCTCGCTGGTCCAGAGGGGGGGTGGTCGGGCGACGGCGGCGGCCCTGGCGAGTGTCGGCGGCCGCAGCTCGCTGGCAGGTGTCAGCCCAGACCCCCTCGCCAGGACATGCCCGACCGAATCCCAGACCCCGCCTTCGAGGTTCGAGGATCGACCTCGAAAGCTTTTTTTTTTTTTTTTTTTTTTTTTTTCTCTCCACCTCCAGACCCAGACCCCCTCGAGCCATGAACAAATCATGTATGGAGGTTCTCGGTATTTTCGGCCTCTGGGGGCCCTTCCCACTGGGCCCAAGGAGCGCCCCCCAAAAACGGCTCGGGATGAGAATGCCGGTCCCGGGGAAGGGGTCCAGAGACCTCCGGGGGTCGACGGTGTAAACAAAATCACGACGTCTGGGGTTTGGGAGGTTGGGAAGACGGCGGATATGGACCATCTGCAAATCGGGCGTGTCCCTCGACAGGAGGAATGTTCGAAAATAGTCAACAATAGTCTGGGGACGATTTTGTTCCATTCTTGACAATTAAAAAAACATTTCGTGGTGTAGAAAAATATTTGTTTTTCTCCAAAATCCGCCTGTAGGGGGAATTGCCCGACCTAAACGTACCTGCAATTGTCTTTGCCTGCCTCTCTTTTTGTCGGGTCCACGTCTCCAGTGCAGCGCTCGCTGCCCCTTCCTCCATCCCTCCCACGTGCACTCCCGCCTCCTTCTTGTAACTCCTTTCCTCTCCTCCTCCTCCTCCTCCTCCTCCTCCTCCTCCTCCTCATCCTCTCCTCCTCCTCCTCCTCCTCTCCTCCTCCTCCCCTCCCTCCTCTCCTCCTCCTCCTCCTCCTCCCCCTCGCCTTCCTCCTCCCCCCTCCCTCCTCCTCCTCTCCTTCTCTCGCCTCCTCCTCCTCCTCCTCCTCCTCCTCCTCCTCCTCCTCTCGTTCTCTTTCCCGTGTTCCTGCGAATCCTTTGTTTGATCCTTTGTTCTATCGACATCCCCTTGGGATGGTGCTAGTTGTGGACTGTCGCGAGTTTCCTGCGCCCTTGTGGAGTCGCCAAACGTAGAACCGTCGCCACCTTCCCGTGCTCGTGCGAGTCCAGCGGGGTGCTCCCTCACGCAGCTCTATCTACGCCACGGCGTTGCCTCGCTTTGCCTCGCTTTGCCTTGCTTTGCTTTGCTTTGCCTTGCTTTGCTTTGCTTTGCCCTGCTTCGCCTTGCTTCACCTTGCTTCTCCCTGCTTCGCCCTGCTTCGCCCTGCTTCGCCCTGCTTCGCCTTCCCTCTTTGTCTTGAGCTGCGCTGCCTGGCTCCGCTTCGCGTGCACTGCGCTGCCTTGCACCGCGCTCCTCCGCGTTGCTTTTTTCGTCTTCCTGCCTGGCCTGGCACTGCGCCTGCCGTGCGCCGCACTGCGCCGCGCTGCCTCCGACGGCGCACCGCCTGGGGCGCCGCCTCTTTCGTTGTGACCTCGCCGCTCCCGTGCGCCGCTCTGCGCTCCGAGCGGCGCCCGCGCCATCCCCGTGGTGCGCCCCGACGCTCCTCCCCCCTATCCTATGCGGTAGCACTTCCCCCGGCGGTGAGCCTGGGGCGGAGGTGGGGAGGAGGAGGGGGAGGGGGAGGGGGAG
>CAUYUJ010015778.1:305934-313468 GCA_963575745.1 Prorocentrum cordatum | reverse complement strand
GAGGAGGAGGAGGAGGAGGAGGACGACGACGACGACGACGACGACGACGACGACGAGGGGGAGGAGGAGAGGGAGGAGGAGGAGGAGGAGGAGGAGGAGGAGGAGGAGGAGGAGGAGGAGGAGGAGGCTTAGGTGCGCGGCTGTCGGGGGCCGCGGGGAGGCCGAGCCCGAGCGCGCAAGAGACGCTGCTGCCGCGTCGTTTCGAGTCCTCTGGGCGCCCCGGCGTGCCCGCACCGGAGGTCACTCCAGCGAAAGGTCCCTCCCACGTGCAGCCGATGGGGGGGGGAGGGGGCCGTTCGAAAGGGCAACGGGGGGGCCTCCCGGAAGGCCGCCCACCCCCTCTCCCCAGACCCCCTCGAGCCAGCTCGAGTCGCGCAAAAAAAAAAAAAACAAAAAAAAAAAAAAAACACGACGGACGGCTTTGCGCTGTTTTCAGCCTCGGGGGGGGTCTTTACCAGACCTCGGGACCGTCAAACAACGGCTCAGGATGAAGAACTGGTCCCAGGGAATGGGTGGAGACCTTTACGGGGTCGACGTTATGAAAAAGTCACCACGTCGGGGGTCTGGGCCTGGGGCAACGTTACCAGCTCACGGGGGGAAGCATCGACCTGGAATCCGCGACGCGTCGCCGATGTGCACCTGGGCAACAGGCCCCCCATCGGCACGCTTAAGGGCGGGGTGGGCCATCGGGCCCCTGTCGGCGATCAATGTGCGGCTACGGGTCGACGCATCTCCCCCATGAGCCTATCCAAGACAAGCGCGCTCCACTGCTCGCAAAGGAACTACTCGCGAATGGCCCGGATCCGCCATGGGGGATCTGCGATACACTGCATCGAGGCAGACAGGTCTTCTTCGGACGTTTGCGAGCAGGCACTTTGCGAGCAGCGCACCGCGCTCGGTGACGCCTCCCCCGCCCCCGACTCTCCCGCGCGCCGCCAGACTGAGCACGGCCAACCGGCGCGGTCCGTGGCGAAGCTGAGGGTGCCGGCCGCGGCCGCGGGGCGCACGCCGGGCCCGCCGCTCCCGAGGGCCGCCTGGCGGATGGCCTGCTCGGCCCGCGAGACGACGTCCCTCTGCCACCGGGACGTCGACTCGCTGGGCTGAGCCAGGCCGCCCTGCAGGCCCTTCACGAGCGCGAGCAGCTCCTGCGAGGTCCCCAGGAGGCTCTCCACCTGAGCGACGGCAAGAGGCGGGCCCCACGCGAGACACTGCGCAGCGGCCTTCCGCGGAGGCCCACGTGGGCCGCCAGCGCAGCACGCCAGCTGGAGACAAGGGCGCTGACGCGCGACCTCACGCGGGCAGCTGACGCACGAATGTCGGCGCAGTGGCCCCCGTTCTGCTGCGCCGCTCACCTGGGCCTCCCTCTCGTCGAGGGCCCGCTCCACCTCCTGCAGCCGGCCGCGCGCGTCCTCCGCCGCACCCGGCGGCTGGCCGAGCCCCAGGGGGCGGCCGCCCTGCAGAGCGCGCGCTCCCCCGCCGCCCGTGGCAGCCGCGGAGCCTCCGAAGCAGATATGCCCGGCCAGCCCTTCGGACGCGCCAGCGTGGGCCCGCGGGCGAGGCGGGTCCGCCGCACCTTGAAGCTCCGCGGGCCCCGCGTGTCCAGCGCTACTGCTGGGGACGTGCCAGCGGCTAATGGGGGGATCTGCCGCGCCCTTGGATGGCAAATAGCCGCTGGCCCGCTGCTGCCTGAAGGTCTCCAGGTCGGGCATGGTGCGGGCATTCTGCATGAGCGTCTCCAGGTCAGGCACCTCTGTGGCGCGCAGAACTGAGAGCGTGCTGCTCAGATCGGGACCGCCGCCGCCAGCACCGCCACTGCCACTCGGGGCGTAGACGGACGCGTCGGGCGCGACGCCCGAGAGCTTCTGCAGCGCACTGAACACCGCGTCGCTCTTAACCGTGCCCCACTGCTGGCGCAGCGCCTGGCACCTTGCCAAGATGTCCTCGGACCCCCCGCTGGGCGCGCAAGGCGGGCCCGGCTCCCAAGATCCGCGCCCGGGGCCCAGGCTGGCGCTGCCGATCCCTCCCGAACTGGCCCCCTGACTCCGCCCGATGCTGTTCGATGATCCTCAGAATGCGTGTTGGCGCCAACGTGTGCTCGCCCTCCGAAACCCTTCCGTACGACGCGTGCGCTGCGTTGGGGGGCGACACGGGCTGGGGTGGAGCCGAAGTGGGCAGACACACGCTTGAGCCAACACGCGTGCCGAGGATCATCGAGCTGTCCACAGCCTGGCTGTGGACGTCGGCCGCGCGCCACGACGCCGGCATGCCCGCCAGGTGCCCGTCCGTGGGCCGGCTACTGGCAGCCGCCGCGCGCCAGGACGAGTCCATGGTGACCCCGAGCCCCCGCGCTGCACTGGGCCCCCTCGCCTGAGCCCAGCTGGCATGCTACGGAGGAGGAGGAGGAGGCACGGCGTCGCAACGGAGGAGGAGGAATGTTTGCCTCGAGGCGCCCTGGCTCAGACACGACTGGCACAGAGTCCAATGTCAGTTCCACGAGGGCTCGCGAGAAGATTCTCTCGCAAAGGTTCCCAAGAGGGCTGACTCCTTAAACATACCAGTGGCCCAGCTCGGCCAAGCACCATGGTGAGACTCCGCGGAAGCATATGTGAACACCAAGTCTGACAGCACAGTCTGAAGCCCCACAGGTCACCCTGGCAAAGGGTCAGCACCAAGGCTCATTTACCACACAACGAAGCTACCGCACGAGCTCCCCCACAACAGGTTCATGTGGGTCAGCTGCGTGCACCACACCAGCGGCTCCTCCCCCTGCTCGAAGATCGGCGTGCAAGCGACGTTGAACTTCAGGGCCTCTGGCGAGTGCTCTACTGGCACCTTCCATACGCACACTTGCCTGCCGCCCTCCTTATCGTAGATCGCCCAGCCTTCGGCTATTGGGAGCAGCTGGTTCCCCATCGAGCTCCTCAGCAGCGGGGCAAGGATCTCGTCGCCGCCATCCCTCTTGTAGATGGGCATGCCCAAATCAAAGTCCTTGCTCGGGCGCGCCAAGCTCGCCAACCGGTAATATCCGTTCACACCGAGGATCTCGTTCTTGTGCTCCACCTGCACCTCCTTCGGGATGTACAGCCCGTCCCACCGGACCGTTGGAATGGGATCCAGCTGCACGACTTGGCCTTGCGTACCCCAGGGCACGGCCCCAAAGCCGTTGGAGATGACCCTGTCCTCGACCTGGATGCTGCGAACGCCCAGCAGCCGCTTGGCCACCCGGCCAGTGTCCAGCGTGCACATCCTGATCAGGCCATGGACGGCGCCGTTCTCCTCGATGGCCTTTCACCCGCGCGCAGAGGGGGCAAGGGGGAGGGGGGAGGGGTTCTTGGAAGCACCCCTCTTCTCAGAAGGCGCGGGCCTTGTCCATAGATGTAGGGCTGGCGCCCTCTGAGAAGCAGCCTCCGTCTGAGAAGCCTTCCCCCCTCCCTCTACACCCTTGTGCGCGCCGCCGGGGGGGCCCAGCGAAGATCCAAGAAATCCGCGCGGACCTTCGAAAGTTGATGTTTATATAGTTTTTTTCTATTTCGAGCCAAGAGACGTCGGCGATGCATCGACAACGTGGGCGTAGAGAAAATCAGGCTCCGCATCGAGCCGCATCGCCGATGCATCGGCGAGGCGGCGCGATCCTCCGACCCCATCTACTCCGACCCCATCTGGGAGGCCTACATTCTGAGAAGCCTTCCCCCCTCCGTCTACCCCCTTGTGCGCGCCGTCAAGCCTTCTTGCAGAAGCCCTTCTTCCACGTCACGACGCGAGATCCGTGGGCGCCAGGCCCCCACCTGATTAGGCACCCCTAACCCTTTGGGAGAGGCCCTCAGTTAGGAGGGCCAGGAACATTAGGGATAGGAAGTCTCTTCTGCATACTATCGAGCCAAACCGCCCAGATGTATCGTCTCTAATGCGAAGACGGGGACCTCAGTGAGGCTACGTCTTCATCGTGTTACTAGGTTAGGGGCTCTTTTTATCCGCAATGACCACCAGCTGGCGACCTCGCAGTCCGCGGCGTCCTGCAGGGCCTCCGCCAGACACCGGTGCGCCCTGGCCTCGGGGTCCTGCGCCGCGGCCACGTGGCTGGCCAGCGAGGCCAGCAGGACCAGGCTCCTCAAGGGCGCCCAGGGACACACAAATTAACATATATATATATATATATATATATATATATACCAGGATTCCCCCTAGTTTCCAATGCTTTCTGGGTTTTCGTCTTTCCCCCTCCCCCGCTTCCCATACTTTCCTACCTTGTCCTGGGAGTCCACGATTCATTGTGTCTGTGTGTGTGTTTTTCCCTTCCTGAGCTCCAGAGGTCGAACTCGTCCTGCCTCAGGAAGTCCAAGTGCCCCAGCTTGACGACCACCGCCAGGACGCCGACGGCCGCGACGAGGCCGTAGGAGATCACGAGCAGACCTGTAAATACGACCGAGTAGATGTGGCCCTGGCGCTGATTTTGAGCGCCCGGCGGCACGATCTGGAAGCCCAGCGTGCACCGAAGAGCGCCCAGCCTGTAATTGGAATGTCTGGCCAGGTCGCCCTCGGCCCAGACCTTCACCGGGTCAATGTAAGCCAGCAACCTGAATGCGGACAAGGACGCCGCCGATTTCATGGCAGCGGCCGTGGCGTAGGCGGTGCTAGCCTTGGCTGTGGTCGGCATGTGGGCAGCACCGAAATACACCCCGACGCCCACGAGGACGGCGAACCAGGAGCCGAGGTAACCGAGCGCCTCGGCGTACACGATGATGCGCCGACAATGCTCGTAGAAGGTGCCAGGCCGCGACGGCTCGGGCAGCTGATCCCACGCGTAGAAGAACAGGAACCCATGGAGGATCATCCGCGCCACCAGCACACAGAATCCACCGACGTCCGAACCCTCCACGGGCTCCGCGGAGGGGCCGGGGGCCATCTGAACGTGCACGTGGGGCCAAGCCGCCTCGTAGTTTGTCCTGTCAAAATTATACAGGAGCTGCTGCTCCCTAAAGTCCCGACGCGCCATCACGTCCACGCCGTGGGAAAGGAAGAACAAGCCAGCCGCGACGCAGACGGAGGCGCCGACCAGGCAGTACGACGTCCAGTCCACAAAGTCGCAGCACGGCATGTCCGAGGCGCCCTCGACGTCCTGCAGCGCCGACGCGGCCAGGCCCAGCAGAAGCCCGCAGAACAAGAAGCAGCAGGGCGCGAGAAGGGACCGCAACAGGTATGAGTTCCGGAAGGCCAGCACCACGCCGACCACAGCCAGGATAAGGGCGAAGAATACCATCACGCCCCCCATCGCGTCGTAGAAGAACAGCTCGAAATTCGATCTGATGATCTCCGCGGACAGCACCAGGCCGAACAGCAGCCCGGCGCACAGGAAGCACAGGCTGACGGCGAGCACCTGCAGGCGCGCGTAGTGATGCACCTTCTGCAGGAAGAACGCGGGCCTCAGGTTGCTGGGCTCTCCGGCCTTCAGCTTCATGCTCTCGCAGTCCACCTCCTGGCCCAGCGGCTGCGGCACCGCCTTCTTGCCGAGCTCCTGGAACTTGATGCCCGTGGGCGTGCCTGGCGCCCCCGTGTAGCGCAGCGGCACGTCAGACACGCCGCTTCGCTCGGCCTGTGGGCTGGGGGCCGCCGCCGCCGCGTTCGCGCCCGCCGCCCCCCTCGGGCGCGGCAGCCGGACGTCGGCGGGCACCTCCTGGGCAGAGGCCTCGGGACGCACGGCCCTGTGGCGCTTGCCCTTCAGGCTCGCCTTCGGCTTCCGCGGGGCGGCCGCCGTCGCGGGCCCCGCGGACAGCGGCGGGGAGCCCGACGCGGGGGGCGGCGACGGGGCCGGGTCCGCGGCCCCCGTGGGCGGGCCCACCGCCAGGTAGGCGCTCGGGCCCCCGTCAGGCGGCGCGGGCGGCTGGCCGCCGCGGGCGAGGCCCTCGCCCAGCGCGCCGCGCTCGCAAGAGCCCAGCGTGGAGAGCGTGCCGACGTCGACCTCGTCGCCGGGCCGCCTGGGCTGCACCGGCATCCCACGGACGCCAGCCCCGGCGCTGTTCGCAGGGGCGGCCGGGCCCGGAACCCTCAGGGGCGCCGCAGAAGGCTTGAGCCAGAAGGGCTACATGAGGAGGAGGAGGAGGAGGAGGAGGAGGAGGAGGAGGAGGAGGAGGAGGAGGAGACCAACCCGTCGCCACAACCCTCTCTCAGGCGCCACATCTCGAGAAGCCTCTAGGCGGCAAACCTGGTCGGCTGGCTCAAGGACTGCAGCAATGGACAGGTCCGCGGCCTCTGTCGAATGACAAGGATCTCTGGCAGAACTCAATTTCCCAGCCAAACCTCCAGCGGTGCCTAGTCCAGTTGGCCAAGAATTGCTATCGGTTTAGGTGCATTGCAAGCCGCACTACATCCGCCCCTGATGATGTTCTGGGCTGCCTTGACAGGACTGGAAAGTACAGGCACATCAGCCAGGATAGATGCAACACCAGTGCAGACAGAACAGACAGCACTGGCAACAGAGACAGGACAGGTAGGAGAGATAAGATAGACAAGAGGTGTTTGAAAGACGCGGCATAATTCAACCACGCCGCGGGCGAGATCCAATACCTGAACCAGGATCACGACCAGGACCAAGATAGACAGACGGTCACCGAGAGATACAAGAAAAACATATAAAAGCGCGGATGGACAAGAGGAACGGGACACATGAGACGGGCAGAGCAAACAGGACAGAATATCCGAGAAAAACGCTGACAAAACGTACAGAGTGAACAGGCCAGAAAGCCACACGGAGCCAGACGAGGCAGGGCGAGGACAGGACGGACTAGATTGACCGCGTGCTAAGATCGGAGGGAGCGATCCAGGACACATGCAAAGGTGGGGGCCAGTGGGGGCACTGCCCCCCCCACCCGCCCTTGTGCATGCGCCTGGCACCACTATGTCTAAAATCTGCTCGTCCAGCGCCGATGTTGGGCAAATGCGCTCGGCAGTGCGATTCACAGACAGGCTGTAATGTTTGACCCAAGCGGGCATCAGAAGGACGGAACACCCCCGAGCAGGGCAGGGCGCGACAGATGAAAAGGGACGGACCAGGGCAAGGCCAGACAGACAGGGCAAACTGAGGAAATGAGGGCAGGGGCACGACACGGGGCAAAGGCCAGGGCCAGATGGCGGACAGAGAGGGCTGCGCCCTCGCGACATCCCACACGACCCTGCTCCTCCTCCCTTTGCGCCCGTGCCAATTCACTAGCTGAATTGATCGCTGTGGACTTCCTTCTCCTCCTCGTCCTCCTCCTCCTCCTCCTCATCATCACCATCATCATCACCATCACCATCATCATCATCATCATCAGCATCATCAGCATGAGCATCATCATCCTTATCATCATCATCATCATCATCATCATCATCATCATCATCATCATCATCATCATCATCATCATCATCATCAACAGCAGCATCATCAGCATCATCATCATCATCATCAGCAGCAGCAGCAGCATCATCGTCATCATCATCATCATCATCAGCATCATCATCATCATCATCATCATCATCATCATCATCATCATCATCGTCC
>CAUYUJ010015778.1:255934-300934 GCA_963575745.1 Prorocentrum cordatum | reverse complement strand
AACAAGAATTTTCATTTTATAGTGTTTTTTGCAAGGGAAAACGGATTACAACAAAACAACCGGATCCGGTGACAATCCACTTTTCTGAAGCTTTCGCTAGAAAATGAAGGAAATGAGGCTGCGGCCTAGGTTTTGGAGGGGGGTCGCGCACCAGGGGTCTCAACAATAATATTTCTTTAGAAGTAATAATATTCAACAACAACAACAACAACAGCAACAACAACAACCACAACGACAACCACAACAACAACAACAACAACCACAACAACAGCAACAGCAACAGCAACAGCAACAGCACCAACATCATCAACAACAGCAGCAACAGCAACAAAAAGGGCATCCCATGTCTGGGTCCACATTCTGGCCCGCCCCCGCCGCGCCATTTGTTTGCTCGATCCGCTGCACGCCGCGGCGCGACACAGGCGCCGAGCCGCGAGGGATATCCCGCGCGGAGGTGGTACTGCCGCGCCCGGCAGGGGAGGCGCAGGAGGTGGAGGATGAGCGAATACGGTTGGCTACACGAAGGAGTGACCCTGGTTTGATGTTGCTCCCATCGTACTTGAAGACCACGTCCTAGATATAGTTTCGAGCAACCGGAAAAGTATCGAAACGGTGTCGAGCGAGCATCGCCTCCCAGGGCCCGACACGTGAAAAACCTCCAGTTTCGGTCCTTCCCTACCTAGGCTCTGCCTAGAAGGGTTCTTACTCTCTTGGCTTAAAGGGGCCGGGCAGTGGAAAGCGCCCCGGGTGGTTCCCCCAGTATCCGCCCCGCGGTTCCCCCAGTTACGTCCCCTTAGCTTAGCGTTGCTTATCTCATCTTAGCCTAGCTTGTTTCATCTTAGCTTAGCTTCATCTTAGCTCAGGTCTATCTTAGCTTAGCTTACCTTCATATTAGCTTCGCTGAGCTTTAGCATAGCAGAGCACAGCATACCATAGCATAGCGTAGAATAGCATAGCGCAGCACAGCATATCATAGCATAGCCCAGCATAGCATAGCACAGCATAGCGCAGCACAGCATAGCATAGCATAGCGCAGCACAGCACGGCACAGCACAGCACAGCGCAACATAGCATAGCATAGCATAGCATAGCATGGCATAGCATAGCATAGCATTACATAGCATAGCATAGCAACTAATGCTGCTTTCCTAGGGGCTCCAACTTCTAGGTAGGGTCGCACTGGGGTAATTTCTTGGTGATCGAAAGTCTGGTGATCAATGCTAAAATCGGTTGGAACATCATAACCGGGGGTAAGAATGCCTTTGGTGCGCGGCGGGCTAGCCGCTGCTACCGCTTCGCGTTCAGCGATCGGGAAACCACATTGGGTCCGCACCACGGGTCACTCCGGCGAAAGGTCGCTCATACGTCTAGTCGAATGAGGAAGGAGGAGGGCCCTCAGATCTGGCCGTCACGGCAGAATCACGGCGAACGTGATCGCCCTGAGTCGGGCCCCAGGGCCCGTCTACCAGAGAGGGGCCGAGAGCTCTGGTTGTGATCTTTCGCGACGCTGTGGCTTCTTCACGACGTCGGATCTCGAGGGAGGAGGAATAACGCGTGAAGAAGGAGGAGGGCATGGGGGGGGAGCGCGTGGTCTCTGACTCGGTCCGCCAAGCGGCAGGGGCCACGGGGCGCTCAGAAGCCGAGCCTCATGGCCTGCTTCTCCAATTCCTGCAGCTTGCCAGAGCAGCGCTTGCGCTGCGCAAGCACCCTCAGCTTCTCCATGCAGACTCTGAATTGTGGGAAAAAGGCAGCGGCCTCCGCCTTCACTTCTGCGAACGCGGGCCTCAGGTTGGACTCCACGAACTGCTCCGCGAACCTGTTCACGCGGATGTTGAGCTCCACCTGCAGGCTGGAGAGCTCTGTGTTGGCCAAAGCACAAGCGGCCGGCCCACGCGTGAGGGCGAGGGCGGCGGCCGCCTGCACGAGACAGAGCGCCGCCTGGACAAGGGCGGGCCTTAGACACTGCAGCGCCTCCACCCTGAGTCCGCCGCCAGAGCCGCCGCCGCTCAAGAGGCGCCGAGTCGCAGACGCGGGCGCCAGCACCGCCGCCATGTTGGCCAAGCGCGGCCCGGCGGGGGCGATAGCCGGCTCGGCGTTGTCGGGTGTCGCCAGCTGTGCGGCCAGCACCACATGTACAATCGAGAGCGCGACGTTCAGGATGAGAACGACGAGCACTGGCAAATGAACGACATATCGCGTGAAGACTGCGTGCTCCGTGACAAGCCTGCCCGAGAAATGGGAGCTCACGGAGTCGTCAAAGTATTCCAGGAGCTCTTGCCCCACCTCCCGCAGTTCACGGCGGAGCGAGACGAGGCAGCCGCGCGGGCCGCACAAGGGCCGCTTGAGGGACGCGGGGTTGGGCGCCTGCCAGCTCTGGTCCGAGTCCTGCTCCTTCAGCATGACCTCGTGTTCGCGCATCCTCGCGAAAGCGGGCTGTTGCTCCTCCACCATCGTGTCCACGAGGCCCTGCAGCCTCCTCACCGGCTGGGACAGCAGGCCCTCCAGGGTGTCCGGGGCGCGCGCTGTGGCCTCCCTGGCCTGGCAGAAGGCGCCGGACAGCAGCGCGAACGTCCCCTCCGCCCGGTCGCGCCACATGTGGGCCAGCCCGAGCGTGCACAGGCAAGCGGACGCCACCGTGGCTACCGCGGGGCCGGCGAGGGGGCCGAGGCCACCAAACAGGCCGACCGCGGCCGCCACGCAGGCCGAGGCCGTGGCGGCGGCCAGTGGCGCGGCCAGCTGGCGCGCCCAGCGCGCCAGCGGTGCCGCGGCCCACCCGCCAGGGCCCGCGGCCCGGGCGGCGAAGGCGGCGGCCGCGGCGGGGGGGCGCGGCTCCGCCCGGGGCGACGGGCCCTGCGCGAGCGGGCGGTACCCGGGGTGCGCCAGCTGCGCGGCGAAGGAGGCAGGGTCGGGCCTGGGCAGCTGGAGGGTGGCTGCCCTGGCGCTCGCCTGCAGAGCGGCGCAGATGTCCCTCTCCGACCGCTCGAGCTGCTGCTCCCAGGGCTGGGCCTCCTGCCGGGGGGCGCGGGCGCAGGCCTCGGCGCCTGCGGATCTTCCCCGGCGCGAGGAAGCGGTGCTGGCCGAGTGGGCCCCAAGGTCTGCCATCGCTGGTTTCGTGCTCCCGCGCGTGCCGCTCGCGACAGCGGTACCGTCTGAGACCTCTGTCGCGCTCATCATGGCGGCCACGCTGCGCCCTTCCCCTTGAGCCAACATCGCCATCACGGACCACCCGCCTTGGAAGTGAAGGGAGGCAGAAAGGCGGAGTGACGTCCATTATTCCTCTGTCCTGCTGACATCCGCGTCCCCTCACGCGCGCTCTTTCCCTGCCTAGGCTCTGCCTAGAAGGGCTCTTACTCTGTAGCTTAAAAGGGCCGGGCAGTGCTAACCGCCCCGGGCGGTTCCCCTGGTCCCCTGGGAGCCAAGCAAAAGCAACTGCAAAGGTAAAAGCAAACGCGCGGTTCCCCCAGTTGCGCTACCTGGGTGCCAAGCAAAAGCAAAAGCGAAGGCAAAAGTGAAGGCAAAAGCGAAGGCGAAGCAAAAGCATGGCATAGCATAGCATAGCATAGCATAGCATAGCGCAGCATAGCATAGCGCAGCATAGCATAGCATAGCATAGCATAGCCTAGCCTAGCCCAGCATAGCATAGCATTGCGCAGCACAGCATTGCATAGCATAGCATAGCATAGCAGAACACAGCATTGCGCAGCATAGCATAGCATAGCTCGACCCCGTGCCTGCTTGCTTTTGCTGCTGTCTCGGCGACTTGCTGCCTGCTTCTGCTGCTGCTTCACTTACGGCGTGGCGTCGGCGGTTCTGGCGCTACTACTACTACTACTACTACTACTACTACTACTACTACTACTACTACTACTACTACTACTACTACTACTACTACTACTACTACTACTACTACTACTACTACTACTACTACTACTACTACTACTACTACTACTACTACTACTACTACTACTACTACTACTACTACTACTACTACTACTACTACTACTACTACTACTACTACTACTACTACTACTACTACTACTACTACTACTACTACTACTACTACTACTACTACTACTACTACTACTACTACTACTACTACTACTACTACTACTACTACTACTACTACTACTACTACTACTACTACTACTACTACTACTACTACTACTACTACTACTACTACTACTACTACTACTACTACTACTACTACTACTACTACTACTACTACTACTACTACTACTACTACTACTACTACTACTACTACTACTACTACTACTACTACTACTACTACTACTACTACTACTACTACTACTACTACTACTACTATTACTACTACTACTGCTACTACTGCTACTACTACTAATACTACTACTACTACTACTACTACTATTACTACTACTGCTACTACTACTACTACCGCTACTGCTACAACTACGACGATGAGGAGAGGAGGAGGACGGCGTTTACCGCTCCTACGAATGTTGTTTTCCTAAAGGCTCCAACTCCGAGGTAGGGTCGCACTGGGATAATTTGTTTAAGTCCACTGCCATCATGAACGCACCATCGCCTTCTCTCTCTCTCTCTCTGTGTCTCTCTCTCTCTCTTTCTCTCTTTCTCTCGCTCTCTTACGGTCGCCACAATCCGCCAGCAAGGGCGACCCACACGAGGCTGCGAATCGCTCCACGCTCGCACAAAATAGACCACACGAACACTGGAGAATCTGCAGCACGAGTATCAGGCATTCCGCGCTGGGATGTGTTCGTTGCTCCACCTGAATCATCTCAGATGCGGACATCAAGGGAAAAACCTAACATGTCCTCGGCGCGCGCCCAAGGAAAACGAAACAACTGTCTTAAGAAGCCTCACGGCGGACGAAAAGAGAGCTTACTGCGGCACCTGTGGATTATCCTACAGGGTCAACGTCAAAATATACTTTCTGCCTCTTTTTGCCATGGGCAGCGCCCAAGGCAAACATTACACTGATAGTCCACAGGCAAATCGCCGACTGCCACACGACAACGGACACTTTGCTGCAAGTACGCAACTCGGGGCAAGAGAAGTAGGAGAAAAAGGAGGAGGAGGAGGAAGAAGGACGAAGAGGGCGAAGGAAGAAGAAACAAGCGCACACTACAAGCGAATCAGGCCTGAAACTCACTGATTAGCATCACACACGAGGGTGTCGAGCAGGCCCGTGGTGAAAATAATCACCCAGACATTTAAAACCAGAGTGCGACCTAGAGAGCATGCAAAGGAGGGCGCTAACCAAAGAAGTCCAGAACGCAGGAGGAGAACGAGGCGCGGCGGAGGAAGCTGGGTAAGAAAAACTACATGGAAACAACCTGTTCCCAGAACCTTGCGGCAAAGCCTTTCCGGAACGTTTTGCGTCGCATCCTCAGCGGGTTCCGGCAGAGCCTTCCGGGAACGCGCTCTGTAACAATCTACATGTTCTCATAAGCGCTGGTGGAAAACTGCTGTCAACTCTCGGTGAAGATCCCTTCCAATTACACCTCCGTGCCGCGACAGCCCTCGCGGAGATACTCCAGGAAGGCCCCTCCACGTCGGCTGTCTCGAGGCGCTAGTGGCACCCCGCGCATCGTAGGTGCGGCTCAAGGCGTAGACCGCGACAGCCCAGCGCTGGGTGACGTCATCGCTGTTCTGGGGGCCGCGGATGTGCAGAAAATTTCCCAAGGACGAACTGCCAGCGGGCACAAGATCCCCGAAGAGCATCCGTACCGCTGGGCAAAAGGCCAAGTGGGAGATACTGTCCTTGCCATCGTTGCAGCCGAATCGGCAGGGGGGCACTTCCTCCGAAACGCGAGCTGGCGCACCACCCATTGCACCACAGTCGCAGCACTGCTGCCCACACTCGCGGCTGGCAGAAGCGACCCACGCGCTGAAGCGTAGTCACAGCGGGTTCGAGGCGTAACCGCGGGAGCAGGACGATGGGCCAACGCGACAGCTTTCGATGAAGCACTGAAGCATCGCCTAGACACGTGCACCAGCAGGGCCGGGGCGATGTGCCACGAGCGGCTGGGTCGCGAACCTCTGCCAGACTGTTTGTCTGAATCATCGTTCGTCCCCAGGCGCCGCGTCCTGGACAGCCTGAAATGCAAGGCCGCTGCACTAAGATTGCACAGAAAGCTGCTGTCTCGCCACGCGTGGATACAGCCAAGACAACGTAACGAGACGGAAGTGGAATTGCTTGAGAGCTGCTTCAACTTCAGGGCCCGCTCGAAGAATACGAAGAGCACCGCCAGTCTCGTGCTGAACCACTCTGGCCTTGACGGCGGTCATTACGATGACAACGTCGGGAAGCTCATCTGGGAAGCCCACGCTGGTGAGCTCCTTCAGTGCGTCTGTATCATCCAATCGCAGGGCCCAAGCAACAGGCGGCGACAGGCAAAGGCTTCGGTCTCCAAGAATGTCTCTGGCAAGTTCTCGAACTGACCGACGGAGTGCAGCACCGATGCGACAAATTTCTTGTATGCCTTGAGGCTCAAAAGCAGCCCGACGCCCACTCGGCCCCATTGCGTGGCGCGGTTGATGTACTTGCTGAGGGGGGTACCACGATGACTGATTCCGCCCAGGCCCAAGATACACCCCCAGATATTTAGCCGCTGTGGCGATGACCATCCCGCCCCAACTAGGTGCGCACTCGCGAAAAATGGCACGCACGGTGTCTGCGTCAAGCGGGCCTGTCAGCACCAACGCGGTCTTCGCGATGAAAGCCTGGTTCACTGCCGTAGGAAAGCGTCGCCTCAAGCGTCGGAGGAGAAGGTCTGAGCATGCAGCATGGAGCAGGGGTGAAAGTGGGCAGCCTTGGCGAATTTCACGAATAAGCGAGAAGCCAGGAAACCGAGCGCAGGCGAGCCCCGCCTCGCAGTGATTGTCTTGGTACAAGATCAGCGCGAAGTTGACGAGCCAAGATGGCCAGCAAAGGCCGCGGAAGAACTCCATGAAGAGTTGGTGCTCGATCGACGGAAACGCTGCCGCGAAATGGAAGAAAAACGCGATGCCTCCGTCCCCGGCCGCCGCGGTTGAGAGCATCGCTTCGTCTACGTCGAGGAAGTTGTTCACCATGAAACGCCACTGGATGAATCCCCGCTGCTCCCCAGCGATGAGTGGTCCTAGTGCAGGCTCGAGCAGGAGGCGCCACGCGCTGGCGAGCAGCCTATTGCCACTGTTTGTTATGTTCAGTGACCGAACGTCATCTGGGTCGAGCAGGTCCTCCCCGTGTTCCGTCGTGCCGATGGTCTTCCTCGGGAGGAAGATGAGGACGCTCGCGTCGAAGTCTGGGCACTCGGTCGCCAATCTGTCCAGAGCTTCGCCTGCGCAGAACTCCACGAAAGCGTCGTGGAGATCGTCTACGGCCGATGTCTCAACCCGGCGCCAGGCGGCGTAGGGTATGCCATCGGGGCCTGGGGCGGAGTTGTTCGACGTCTTGATCGCCTTCCTGATGTGCCATTTTTGAAGCCGAAGCTGGTGTAGGCCATCATGGAGTGGACCATGTTCCGCCCGATGCGCCGCATCTTCAGCCAACCGTTCGCTCAGGAGGTCCGCGTTCACACCCCTGGCCGCGAATACGTTGCTCCAGTGTGCGCCAAGCGCCTCCGCCATGAAGGCGGGGTCTGTCAAGTGTTCTCCAGAAGCCGATCGGACAGCACCTATACCCCCTGACCGGCCGGGAAGCAACCGATGGAGTAGCTGCATCGCGCGCTGTCGTCTTCGGTGCGCTATGTGTTCGTTGCCGTCATTGGCCTCCTGGCTATAGCCTTGCCAAGCTCGTCCAGACTGTGTTCGCGGGCCAATTATACGGCGTGGTCGCGTACTGCTTGAAGGCCCCGCGTGGTGTGATGCTTGGTGTCGTACGGGTTGGGTATCAGCTCCTGTAGTCGTGGATAGCGGATCAAGCGTGTTGTGAACATGCCCACGGGGCCCGTCTCGGCAGCCTGGAGAAAACGCATAGTAACCCCCAGGCGGTCTTCCAATAGGATCGCCTCGTCCACGGCTACCAGGAGCTGTGACGGCGAAGTGCCCAGCATGCTTCATTGCCTCTGTCAGCATCTGCAGCTTGGCGATGCCAGATGCGTTGGGCCGTTGCACCAAGTGGTCGCTGTATTCGATCCGCACCTGGCTGGCGAAGTCGACATGATGGATCTGATCGTCGGTGAGGTGGCACTCTGAATCTCACTGAGGGAGCCGGTGCGGCAGACAGCGGCAGAAGAGGACCGCCAGGTGGTCCGAAAGATGCGGCTTCCATTCCAAGGCAATGGCTTTGACTTCCCTGTCCAGTTGTTCGACCACGTGCTGGTTGCAACAAATGCGGTGTAAGCGAAAGCGGGAGCAGGTAGACGCGCAAGTCATGGGAGATTGGTGCATTTCGTGCAGCTGGAACCGCTGTCCCAAAACCGCTTGGAAGTGGCTTTCTTCGCCGCGATCCCGGTGGCCGGTACAGCTAGCCTCGCTGCAAGACCGTCGGTCCGCAGAATCGGGGACCCAATTGAAGTCTCCTCCGAGAACGGTCAGCGTGAGGTTCGGATCAGCAACGTTTCGGCTCAAGCACTGGCGGAGAAGCTCCCGAACGGCCGGGAGTGCTGTGCACCGCGTTGGGTTGTGTGGAGGTCCGGTATCAAGTCGCTGTGGCAAGGTTGACTCCTCCTCCTCATCATCCTTCTCCAGATCCGCATCCCCTCGTGTACCTTGCTCCCCCGTTCGCTCCCTCCCACCTCAGTCCTCTGCGCGCTGACACTGCTTCTGCGGACGGGTGGCCAAGTCGTAGGTCCAACTTTCGAGGAGCCCGTTTGGGGCTCGTGGGCCCGCCACCGCACAACATGCTGGAAAACTCAGCGTGAAAGCTCCATGCAACGAAAACCGAGAGCTGCACTGGGATCACAGACCGACCCCATCCAGGATGCTCGCAAGTTTTGCAGTTGAGCCCACTGGCACGTCTGACGAAAAAGCCTGCGGGGATGGAGAGGGCGCTCTGTCCAGAACCCACTCCAACAGGGAGGGGAAGTGGAGGGGACAAGCTCGCTATCGCACATAGTTCGGCTATACATGAAGTTGGCTCCACGATTGCTCCGAGAGGCCCCAAGATGGCGCCAAGATGGCCCCGAGGCGCCACGGGAAGATCCAACAAGGACCCGAGGAGGGCCCCCGAGAGCCAAAAATCGGCCGAATCGAATGTCGGACCGTCCTGGCGGCGTGTCGCAACAAACAAGATAGAGGGAGCAGATGGAAAGGGTGTTGACGTCGCGACACCTGTGATGCGAACCTCTGCGGCCTGGCGCCCCTCTCAGGCCTCGAGCCGAGGAGAATGGAGCCGCCTGGTGCTCACCGCGCGGGAGTCACGCCTCAAGCCGACGCTTGAGCTCCTCGAGCTCCCTGAGCATCGCCCACATGTCGCTGTCTGTCAGAGTCTTGTTCCTCTGGCCCTCCTTCGGGGGCGCGCAAAGACGGATTAGCGATCCATGGATCCGGCGCGCGGTCGTCGAACCCATGGACACCACAAAATGCGGCCGGCGCCGCCTCGCTCGGCGGCGGGGATCCGCGATTTCCCATGGAAACGGGACCCGTCGCTCATCCACGCCCCCGTAGTCCATGTTTTCCAATCGCCCTCCTCCTCCTCCTCCTCCCTCCTCCTCCCTCCTCCCTCCCCTCCCTCCTCCTCCTCCTCCTCCTCCTCCTCCTCCTCCTCCTCCTCCTCCTCCTCCTCCTCCTCCTCCTCCTCCTCCTCCTCCTCCTCCTCCTCCTCCACGACCCGTTTTTCCCATCGCCTGACTCCTTCAGCCTGCGGGAGATGTCCTGGTACAGGTCCCTGGCCTGCTTGGCGGTGAGGCCCTGGAGCCCCGCCGCGCCACGGCCCGTCCCCGCGCTGCCGTGCGCCTGCGGGGAGCACAGCAGCGACAGCAGCCACGCCCGAGGTGGAGGAGGATCGAGGAGGAGAAGGAGGAGGAGGAGGAGGAGGATCGAGGAGGAGGAGGAGGATCGAGGAGGAGGAGGAGGAGGAGGAGGAGGAGGAGGAGGAGGCGGAGGAGGAGGAGGAGGATCGAGGAGGAGAGGAGGAGGAGGAGGAGAGGAGGATCGAGGAGGAGGAGGAGGAGGAGGAGAAGGAGGAGGAGGAGAGGGACCTTGGTAAGAGGAGGGGCATCGAGGAGGAAGGGATGGCCCAGGGGCCCTGGGACGTCTCCCCCCGACGCCACCCCTGGAGAAAGCGTCAGCGCAACCCACACCTGGAGATGAACACCGAAGTCTGGACTACGGAGCCGCAAAAACTAATTACCCTGCGACGTACCCATTCCTTTTGTATACACGTGGCGTTTATCTTCAGGACCACTCAATGCTGACTGGCATTCTGAAGGACCCGCAGTGCGCAAGAAGAACACTCAGGAGTGAAATCAGAAGAGAGCATCAAGAAGAGGAACAGCAAACATACAAAAATGGAAGCACAAGGTCGTTGAAAGAAACACACAAGCGGGGGGCGGCGAGGGCTAAAACAGAACATCGGTTTAACTCAGCAACGCGCTGCGCTGAAAGAGGCAAATGCATGAGGTGCATAACGGGGGTGGAGACTCACCTAAAAGTGGAGACAAAAGGGCGCGGCAGCGAACCCAAAAGTGGAAGCAAAAGTCGCGGCCTCGAGGATAAGCAGGAGCACCTCCGCCTCCCAGGAGCCCACGAAAGTGGCGACAGTTGCAAGCCTCCCAGGGGGCGGCGAAGTACCGAGGTGATCCGCGTGGGACGTACCTCCGCTGGGCCTCCCAGGAGCCCACGAAAGTGGCGACAGTTGCCCAGATCGCAAGCCCCCCAGGGGGCGGCGAGGTACCGAGGTGGTCCGCGTGGGACGTACCTCCGCTGGGCCTCCCAGGAGCCCACGAAAGTGGCGGCAGTTGCGCAGATCGCAGCCCGGCGGCACGAGAGAAGAGGAGAGGGGAACAGAGGAAACAGGAGAGAAGGAGGAGGGGAGGAGAGGGGAGGAGGAGGAAGGACGGCGCGACCACACTGCTCTATTCAAAACGAGAACCCAACACAGGAGGGTTGGGAAAAAAGTCGACCTTCACGATGGAGCTGCCGGAACCTGTAATCCGTCCGTTAAGGTTCGCCCCCTCGCCGGCTCGGAATATTCCATGAATGTCCCGCCCGCCCCACCCGCCCAATGGGATCAGACCAGCCCGCTCGCCCGCCAGCTCTATGGTGGGCGGCGAAAGTACAAATTCAGTGCAAAAGTTAAAGCTTCAATCTTGAACTAAAACTCAACAATTCAATGTCGGGTTCGACACTCGATTGTTGAGTCAGTCGGCCGCGGGGCTCGATGTAGAAGCTTGAAGTCTGACAACGAAGTTGGGTGCGCCAGCCTGCGGTCGGAGATAGGGTGAAGCTCTGCTGGCTATTCATTCTCGAACCTCTGAGCGAAGCTGGCAGGAGGACGCTACCGTTGAGGGAGTCTGCCCAACAGGAGAAGCTGTCAGGAATCTGAATCGCCTGTCATGAGGCTGAAGCGGCTGAGCGGCAGCCGCTACCAGAAGGGACAACAGACCCTGCTCAAACTGCACTGGAGGTGATGCTGGCCATCGCCCACGTGCCCAGTACCCCCATTCGCCAGTTTGAAGAATCGGTGTCCGCTCCCCCGGACCTCTGCCACCAACACATACAAAATCATCACCGAGAAGGAGAGCATACAATTGCCTTAAAATTTTGATATGGCTCACATGGCTTGCTCGGGAATATCTGAATCCACGTATTGGAGAAGCGTCCTTTGCATCCGCCAGCGTCCGCTGACCTTCCGCCAGCCTCCACTGACGAAGCCGCCCTCGCGTCACCTCCAGAGGACTCCGCGGACGCTCAGACAGCTCCCGCCGATGGCAAGATGTCAAACCTTCGATCACTCGAAGGTGAGGGGATCAAGCTCCCTGTCCTCCTCCTTGTTCTCGTTCTCCTCCTCCTCCTCCTCCTCTTCTTCCTCCTCCTCCTCCTCATCGTTCTCCTCCTCCTCCTCCTCATTCTCCTCCTCCTCCTGCTCCTCCTCCTCCTCCTCCTTGTTCTCGCTCTCTCCTCCTCCTCCTCCTCCTCCTCCTCCTCCTCCTTCCTCCTCCTCCTCCTCCTCCTCCTCCTCCTCCTTATCTCTTCCTACCCTCCTCCTCCTCCTCCTCCTCGTCCTCCTCCTCCTCGATCCTCATGATCCACCTCCTTGTTATCGCTCTTCTCCTCCCCTCCACCTCCTCCTCCTCCTCCTCCTCCTCCTCCTCCTCCTCCTCCTCTCCTCCTCCTCCTCATGATCCCCACCTCCTTGTTCTCGCTCTCTCCTCCTCCCCTCTCCTCTTCTCCTCCTCCTTCTCCTCCTCCTCCTCCTCCTCCTCCTCCGCCTCCTCCTCCCTCCTCTCCTCCTCCTCCTCCTCTCCTCCTCCTCTCCTCCTCCTCCTCCTCCTCCTCCTCCTCCTCCGCCTCCTCTCCTCCTCCTCCTCCTCCTCCTCCTTCTCCTCCTCTTCCTCCTCCTCCTCCTCGTCCTCTCCTCCTCCTCCTCCTCCTCCTCCTGCGAGTTCCCCACCGTGTAGGACCATGGAGCTTAAACATTGACAACAGTTTCACAAATGGGGGCAGGTCGTGTTCAATATGTGGCTCTCGCCTTGGCGCCGCGCACACTCGTCTTAAACAATTGCCAGAGCTTCATGGATAGAGGGCGGGCCGTTTTCAGAATGGGGCTCTCGCATTAGCGCCGCGCACATTTGTTTCAAAAATGCAAGAGTTGCACGGGTCAAGGGAGGCTCCTTTTTCAACATATGGTTCTCGCCGTAGTGCCGCGCATATTTGTTGCAAACATTCTAAGACTTTGACGGGTTGAGAGCGGTTCCTTTTTCAAAGTGTGGCTCTCGCCTTAGCGCCGCGCACATTCTTCTTCTGACCGTGCAAGAGTTTCACGGGTTCGCATGGTCAACGCACCAGACATGGTCTTCCGGAAGAGTTCAAGACTATGATAATGCAACAGTTGCGTTGGCTCGCGGTTTTGAAGTCCCAGGGATGGCGTGATGGCACGATTCAGGCTCGTCAAGACGTCACAGTCCGATTGATCCGTGGCTCTGGAATCCCGAGAACCATCTTTTGGCATGATTCAGGTCTTCAAACGGTTGTTTTCCAACCAGGCAATTTGGCTATGAAGAGGGAGCTTGGAGGGTGGGTGTATTCCAAGATCGTTGATGATTCGTGGGTTTACACTGGTCCTCCTCCTCCTCCTCCTCCTCCTCCTCCTCCTCCTCCTCCTCCTCCTCCCCCTCCCCCCTCCCCCTTTCCCCCCTGAATGCTCTTGGTTTCGAGCAGGCGCCCGAGGCCTCGCAGGCGGACACCGCAGTGCCGTCCCCACTCGCCTGCGCGTCGGCGCGCAGGCGGCCCCCCCGCAGGACGTACCTCTCCGTGGCGGCTGCCTCGAAGTAGTGCCTGTCCTGCAAGGTCGGCAAAACTTCGGAGGCTGTCGGAGCTGTCTTCTCGGAGGGGAAAGATTGGAGCGGACAACCTGCTACCTCAGTTGGCGCCAAAAGTGGATACCGCCACACGCCGAAGGCCAGTTTCAAGGGCAACGGGATGAGGCCCGCGAGGTAAGGCACGAGCGAGACCGGAGGTTGCCAGAGCCGATCCTGGCCCCAAGGTGCCCCCGGCTCTTCGTGCGACGCTGGCACCCCTCGCGAGGGGTGCTATGGAGGCCAGCCAGGCACCCCTGCAAAGGCCAGGGACACCTTGGGCCAGGATCACATCTGGCAGCAGAAGCACAAAAGCCCGCCCCGTCGCCGCCGCGGAGGGCAGAACGCGCCACAGCTGCGCTTGGCTCTCTCCCTCCTCCCTCTCCTCCCTCCTCCCTCCTCATCCTCCTCCTCCCTCCTCCCTCCTCCCTCCTCCCTCCTCCTGTCTCCTCCTCCTCCTCCTCCTCCTCCTCCTCCTCCTCCTTCTCCTCCTGGTGGTTCTTGGTAGTTATTGTTGGTCCCATCGGCGACGCGGCTAGTTATACTATCACCGTCAGCTCAGACACTCAGTCGGTAGTGCACTCTTGGAACCCATTGCTCCTCAAAGCTTTCAGTGCGGCCCACTGGGCCTGGCTCCAACTTCAGGAGATATTCCAGGTTCGCACTACAGCTCCTTTAGGACCCCGACACAAACAATCCAACATCTTCGAGTGTAAGTGGTGCTCTGTTGGGGCTCGCGTTGGCTGCTCCCTGGCGCTCCCGTACCTTGGATTATTGCAGGCTTTCGGAGGCGTCATGAAGTGTCTCAGTGGCTAGTACATCTACGTGTTGCAGATACAACTCTCACGCATAGACAGATTGCCCTGAAAGCTACCACGCGATTTGTCAATTTGCAGGTGCGCATGGACACCGCCTGGTCAGTGCACGACCACAAGCATATCGGGGATTGCTCGCGAGAGAAGATCCGCAAGAACCCCCTACCTGTTCTTCGTGGCTTTGATCAGGAAGCGTTGATTTCTGAGTGTGGGGTCGAGTTACGATATCCAGCGCGTCCGAACGGCAGCACTTCAGAAGCAGCTCATCCAGAAGCAGTATACTCTGAGCACTCCCTAGATATGGCCTTCTTCGATTATTCGTTGTTCATGTTCATGGGTTGAGCCCACACATTACTCACTATCGCGCCGATGCTGATCAGCATCATCTTTGACTCTTTTGCTGGGCAAGGCATGCGACTACACTCTGGCAAGGGTAAGTCCGCCGCGCTCTTCCAGTTCCGTGGTGCAGGCTCGGACAAGGCCAAGCTCGCACTATGAAGAGACGCGGATGGCCTCTTGGGGATCAATAGTTCGGTTTACGGCCAGTTTGTTCTTCACGCGGTTCACCAATTACACTCGTTTGGGGACGGTGTTAGACAATGCCGGCAGTATTGCCCCAGCGCTTGCCCACAGAGCCCAGAGTTGTTCAGGGTCCTGGAAGACCCTTCGGAAGGTTCTCGGGGAGACAGATCTACGCGTACCCATTGGGATTGTCTTGGCGGATGCCTTGCTTATCTCAGGAAGGCTGTATAATTCCAGTACACGGCCTCCGCTCTCCTCGGCGCAGCTGGCTAGTCTGAATGATGATCTGGTTCGCATGTACCGTGCTGTACTCGGTGCGCCAAGGACAGATGCCGCCGCTTCACGTAACAGCTACATTCTCGCGGAGGTTTCCAAAGCCAACGCCGACACATACATACGCGCGCACAGGCTTCGCCTTTTCGGCCGCCTCCTATTCAATGGGCCCGTGCACTTACTTGGGCTCTTGGGTGTCTTGTTTCGTGAAGCGGAGGGGTCATGGATGACCCAGGTTGTTCAGGATCTTGCCTGGCTTCGAGGTCTCTCGCCAAAAATCCAGCACCTCCCTGATCCGCATGATGATCTTCTACATTGGGAAGTTTTCATTCGGAGTCTCGGGACCTCTTGGAAAGCAACCATCGACGAAGCTGTACACAAGCAGGTACATTATGAGCGTCGAGTTTCACTGGCACAAGTTGCTGAAGACAGCATCGTTATTGTGCTGTATGCCGCAGGCGTCCCCAAGGCTATCTCGGACCCTACCCATCCACTTCGACAGCAGGATCCCCCTCCAGTGTCCTAAAAGTGTATGTGGTGTGATCCTGCGTTCCAACAGGTCCGAGGTTTACGGTAGCACACTGTCAGGAATCTTAGATCATTTACTCACACGATCAGCAGCATCCTTGGGGGCACCACAGTGTGCGACTATTGCGGTATGCGTTTCGCAGGTCGTGCCTCACTCATCGAGCACTTGGCGAAGGACTCGCCACGATGCGCCATCTCCTGCATTGTGCACAGCCACGACAGCAGTCACGACCAGGAGGCAGCAGAGAGGAAGCAGCAGATGATAAAGCGTCCCAATACAGCCGCAGCAGCCAAGCTTGCCAGCCAACGCGGGGCGGGGCTAGGCAGGTGGAGGCCCGCTTTCCCTGCTCATCGCGTTCCCCCCGCTCGCCCCAAGTCGGAGTTCGAGACCCTGTTCATTGACCATCTGAGTGAGGAGGCCCGTCAGGCTTTGATAGTCAGAATTATGTTTTTAGTCCCGAGGCCGCCGCCAATTTTTACGAGGTCCTAGTCGGACTGCGCGTGGAGTCCCAGCCTGGTTCGGACACATGGTACTTTGAGGACCGATTTTTGCCCATTCGGCCCCAGGATCATGAAAGAGAGGCTGCCTCGCCCATCCCAGCTCGTATCAAGCGACCTGAAATATTCGTACTGACTCTTTTATCAGGCGCGAGACGTACAGGAGACACCCAGTGGAATCTTGAACGTGAGGCTGTTGATTCCAGATTCTCCTTGCATTGCTTGTCTATGGACATTACCATTGACTCTACCAGAGGCGACCTCACTCGCAAAGAAGCTTTAAACACCTGGGCTGACCACATCCGCCCTAGGCGTATTTTCAACACAGGGGGGGGGCCCTGCGAGACGTGGTCCGCGGCCCGATGGTACAAAGGGGGGCCCCCCCCGCCTCGCACGAATCAGCATGTTTGGGGTGTGCCGTACTGTGTCAGGAGACAGGCGCAGGAATTGGAAGTAGGCTCGTAGCTGCTACATGCCATAGTATTCCTTCTAGCCGAGTATTTGAAAGTGGGGACATCCGGGTGGGTAGAGCACCCTGTCCCCGCCACCTGGGTTCCCTCCGCTCCCACCTCCTTTCGCTGGCGCCCTCTTGGTGCTCTCGCCTCCTCCCCGCTTGCCACAGTCACGGACATTGATCAGTGCGAACATTGGCCAGCTGGGACAGATCCAGCGACCATGGGACGAGCGCCGACCAGGATTCTCGGGATCCGCATGCCAGATCTCCCCAGTCATCTCTGTAGTACCCCAGGAGGTGGTCGATGCAGTCATGACAGACGTTCTCACATGACCCTGCTTGGCAAACGCCACGAGGATCAGCAGTTTCGCACGGCATGCAAGAAGGTTTACCCGACGGGCCTCTGTGAGGCTCTCGCTCGGTCGATTTGCTCTTCGGTGGCCCAGTTTGTGTCGTCGGACGTCGCCGGCTACGTTTTCGAGTCTGAGCAGCCAGCCGTGCTACAGGCCTTGATGGATGTCTATGCCCCGCTGAACAGCGAGGATGACATCCGATGTACGCTTCCCACGGGCTTTGGTGCCCGCCCCAGTCGGGGCAAGCGCAGAGTTGATCCTGAAAGACATCGGTTTCAAACAGAACTTGCGTCTGACCCCTGTGAGGAACAAGAGCCCTCTGCTGACACAGAGGACGAGCAACAATACATAGCGTCCCAGACTGCCGCTGCGGACGCAGCAGACGAGCAAGAGGCGGCTGTATATCTTGGCATTGGCCAGTTTGGCCCTCCATCTCCCTCCTCGCCTCCCGTCCCTCCAACGTCGTCGACGTCTCCGTCTGTGGTTCACCCCTCCTTCTCCTCCTCCTCCTCCAGCCTTGAGCGAGGCCCAGAGGGCCCGCATCGAGGCCAACCGAGCGGCAGCCAAGGCTCGCCGCGCCGAGCGAGCTAGAGCTGAGCATGCTCGACGGGCCCTGTGGAGTGCCGAGGGCGTTCTCCGGGGCTCGCTTTTCAGAGATGTGCCCGTGGGGGAACGGGCTCCAACTTTTTCACCTTTGGGAGTTAGTCTTGTGATGGCGAGAGTGGCGGACTGGTCCTCAGCGCCACCCACAAGGCTAGCTGCACTGTTCGAGCACGCACACAGCCAAGCCGCGCGTCGAATCAACAACCACCCTCCTCCCTCCTCCCTCCTCCCTCCTCCCTCTTCCCTTGTCCCTCCTCCTCCTCCTCCTCCACCTCTGCCTCCTCCTTCTCCTCCTCCTCCTCCCTCCTCCTCCTCCTCTTCCGCCCCCTCCTCTTTCTCCTCTTTCTGTTCCTCCTCCTACTCCTTCCCCTCCTCCTCCTCCTCCTCCTCCTCCGTCTCCTCCTCTTCCTCATTTTCTTCTTCTTCTTCTTCATAGTTTGATTAGTATACGTCTACGTCTTATATATGTTATCAAGAGTCTGATTGATCGTTTTATTGGCCTCAGTAGTAGCATTGGTATTCTTATTAATTTAATTAGTATGCGTCGTCCACATAGCTGATCAGCGTTATTAGAAGTCATCCCCATATTATTAGCATTAGCAAGGCAGTTGTTTTATTGCATGGGAGTTTTATGTATAAACTTATGCGTGCAATCATCGCTTTTTGAAAACTAAATCCCTGCATGTTAGTACATGATCCGCACGCAGAGCCTGTATTAAAAAAGGCACTGGAATATCAGTCGGATTCCCAGTATGTGTAGTATGCTTCTTCGTATTCCTCCTCCAGCTCCTCATCCACCTCCTCCTCATCCTCCGTCTCCTCCCTCCTCCTGCTCCTCCTGCTCCTCCTGGCCCTCCTCCTCCTGCTTCTCCTGCTCCTGCTCCTCCTCCTCCTCCTCCTCCTCCTCCTCATGCTGCCCCTCATGCTCATCCTCCTCCTGGCCATCATCATCACCCCCACCACCACCACCAACAACACCATCACCATCATCAGCATCGTCATCAGCATCATCATCATCATCATCATCATCATCATCATCATCAGCATCATCATCGTCATCATCATCATCATCATCGGCAGCAGCAGCAGCAGCATCAGCATCATCATCACCACCACCACCACCATCATCATCGTCATCATCAGCATCATCAGCAGCAGCACTATCATCATCAGCATCATCATCTTCATCATCAGCCGCATCATCGATATCATCAGCAGCCGCAGTATCAGCAGCATCCTCAGCATCAGCATCATCAGCATCGGCATCATCATAATAATCATCGTCACCGTCGGCATGTCCATATTCATCATCAGCATCACCAGCATCAGCCTCATCATCAACCGCCTCATCATCATTAGCAGCAGCATCACCAGCCTCAACAGCATCATCATCGACAACCTATATATAAATATCATCATCAGCAGCATTATAATCATCGTGAGTATCATATTGGCCAGCATCATCACCAAGATCATCATCAGCATCACCACAATCCTCAGCATAAGTATCATCATCAGCGACATAGTCATCATCGCCATCATGATCAGCATCATCAACATCGACATACTCACCGTCATCATCGTCGTCATCATCATCAACTGCAGCTTCCGTATCAGCATCAAGCTCATCAGCATCAGCAGCATCAGTCTTACCATCATCAACAGCATCATCATCAACAGCATCATCATCATATTTATCCTCAACATCATCATCAGCATCGTCATCAGCATAATCATCATCAGCATCAGCATCCTCATCATCAGCAGCAGAAGCATCGTCATCATCAGCAGCAGCATCCCTCCCTCCCTTCCTCCCATCCTCCCTCCGTCCCTCCCTCCACCTCTTCCTCCTCCTCCTCCTCCTCCGTCATCCTCCTCCTCCTCCTCATCCTCCTCCTCCGCCTCATCATCATCATCCTCATCATCATCAGCATCAGCATCATCATCATCATCATCATCAGCAGCATCATCATCAGCATCATCATCAGCATCATCAGCATCATCATCCTCATCCTCGTCCTCCTCCTCCTCCTCATCGTTCGCCTCCTCCTCCCTCCTCTTCCCTCCTCTCACCTCCCTCCTCCTCCTCCTCCTCCCCCTCCTGCTTTCCTCCAGTATCTCCTGCTCCCATCCTCCTCCTCTCTCCCCTCCTGCTCCCCTCCTCCTCACTCCTCCTCTCCTATCTTCCTTTTCCTCCTCCCTCTCTCCTCCTCCTCGTCCTCCTCCGCCTATCCTCCTCCCTCGCAGCCTCTCTCCTCTCACCTCCTCGTCCTCCTGATCCTCCGCCTCCTCCTCTTCTTCCTCCTCCTTCTTCTCCTCCTCCTCCTATCATCATCATCATCATCATCATCATCATCATCATCATCATCAGCATCATCATCAGCAGCAGCAGCATCATCAGCATCATCATCAGCAGCATAATCGTCAGCATCAGCACCATCCTCAGCATTAGCAGCAGCAGCAGCAACCTCATAATGATCATCAGTAGCATCAACATCATCATCAGCATCAGTATCATCAGCAGCAGCGCCATCATCAGCAATATCAGTATCAGCATGAGCATCATCATCATCATCAGTATCATCGTCATCATCATCAGCAGCATCATCATCAGCCTCATCATCATCCTAAACATCGGCATCGTCAGTATCTTCATAATAATCATCATCATCAGCATCATCATCATCATCATCACCATCATCATCACAGGCATCCGCATCATCACCAGCATCATCATCAGCGGCATCCGCATCAGCAGCATGATCATCCGTATTCTCCTCCTCCTCATCATCAGCAGCAGCACCATCAGAATCCTCTTCATAATCATCATCATCATCATCATCATCATCACCATCATCATCCTCAACATCAGCATCATCAGCATCCATGTTCCCTCCTCCTCCTCACTCGTCAGCCACCTCCCTCCTTCTTCTACTCCTCCCCCCGTCCTCCCCCATCCCTCTTCCTTCTGCTCTTGTCCCTCCTCATTCTCTGTCTCCTCCTCATCCTGGCCAGAATCAGCCTAAAGAACAACAATATAATCGTCATCTGTCGCCAGATCATCGCCAGCTTCCTCATCTCCTTCAGCATACGTATCATCAACAGCATCATTCACATCCGTATCGGCATCATCATCATCATCATCATCATCGTCATCATCATCATCATCATCATCATCAGCATCGTCATCATCAACAACCTCATCCTCATCAGCATCATCAGCATCGCCAACATCATCATCATGAGCATCAGCATCATCATCAGCATCATCATCATCCTCATCGGAATCGCCGCTGTCATCCTTACCATGATCGTCGTCGGCACTCTCAGCGCAATCGCGAGCATCAACGCATGAATACGCATCGTCGTCGTCATCATCATTATCATCGTCACCGCCAACAGCATGACAAACCACTGTCACCATCAGCACCATGTTCACCCTCGTCGTCATCATGGGAATAGTAACCCTCGTCGTGCCAATATGCGTCATTGTCATCACTGTACTACTCGCCGTCATCCTCATTATCGTCATCGTCATCATCATCATCATCATCATCATCATCATCATCATCATCATCATCATCATCATCATCATCATCAACATCATCATCATCGTCATCATCGTCATCATGCTTGTTCTTCTTCATCATCACCGTCATCATCATCATCATCATCATCACCACCACCATCACCACCCTCACCATCGCCATCGCTACCACAATCAGCATCATCATGACCATCACCATCATAACGATCCTCGCCATCAGCAGCATGATCATAATCATTACAATCGTCATTATCAGAATCATCATCAAAATCATCATCGTAATCATCACCATAAACACCATCATCCGCATCATAATGATCGACACCATCACCATCACCGTCACCATCACCAGCATCATCATCACCATCGTCCGCAACATCATCAGAATCACCATCATCATCGTCTTCATGATCGTCGTCGTCAGCTTCATCGTCATCATTATCATCATTGGCGTCGTAAACAGTGGCATCACCATGATCATCATGATACTCACCACCACGACACTAATCTTCGTCAGCGTCACGGCCCTCATCATCATCCTCCTCGTAATCACCCTCTTGACCATCATCAACCTTCAGACCAAACCCAGCACCACCATCATCATCATCATCATCATCAGCAGCATCATCATCAACACCAGAATCATCTGCAGCATCGCCAGCGTAATCATCATCATCACAACCATCGTCATGATCAGTACGTTCATCATCATCGTCATCATCATCGTCATCATCGGCAGCACCATCGTCCTAATCATAACTGTATTCCTCATCATACTAGTATCCCTCCTCATCATCATCATCATCATCAGCATCATCATCATCATCATCATCATCATCATCATCATCAGCATCGGCGGCATCACCATCGTCCTGACCATCACCAACATCAGAACCGTCATCATCATGAGCATCAGCAGCAGCATCATCATCAGCAGCAGCATCAATCATCAACATCAACATCAACATCAGGATCAGCATCATCATGTTCAACCTAATCGTCGACATCACCATCGTTGTCATCAGTACAATCGTCGCCACCATTATCACCCCCATCACCACCATGGTAACCATCCTCATATGCCTCGTCAGGCTCATACTCATCCTGGTCATCAGCATAAGCCTCATCATCCTCATGGTCATCCTCCTCACCATCAGCAGCATATCATCATCATCATCACCATCATCACCACCATCATCATCAGAATCAGAATCACCGTCATCATCATCGTCATGATCATGATCATCAGCATCAGCATCATCATCATCATCATCCAGAGAGGAGGGAGCCCCTGGGGCCTTGCTGTGAGAGGTGATCAGCACGCCGCCCTTGTAGTCCTCGATCGCGGCCGCGAGGGCCTCGAGGCTGCACCGCTCCAGGCAGCTGGCGGGCTCGTCCAGGACGAGCAGGTTCGGGTTCAGCCACAGCGCGGCCGACAGCACCAGCTTGAACCTCACTTCGGCGGTCCCACAACGGGACGGTGACAGACCTCGCGGCGACCTCACCGCATAATCCGTCACCGCACGGTTTGGATACCTTGGAGGCACCAGCCGCCCGATACATCCCCGGAGAACGCCCCAAGTCCATGACGGCGGATGCCCCAGAAAGAGAACGGAGGGGGGTTCGGGACCGTCCGGGACCCCCCGACCCTCCCCCCCTTTCCCTGGTTTGTCGTCCCGGGACCCCCCCCCTCTTCCCGATCCGTCGTCCAGGACTCCCCCCCATCCCTTTCGCAAGGGGGGCGGGGTTAAACTCGCAAATCGGACCCCCCCCCCTCCGCCCACTTGGCCACGCCGCCCCCCTAGCTCTGGAAACCTACCTACTAAACCTACCGTTATAACCCTTCCCCTAACACCCTAGCCATACCACCCTAACCCTGACACCCTAACCCTAACACCTTCATCCGAACACCCTAACCCTAATCATTTGACACCCTAAACTTAACAACCTAAGCCTTAACACCCTGACCCGAACCGCACCGCCCTAGGCCCTGAGCCTTGTGCCCGAACCTTGACATCCTATCCCGAGCCTGACCGCCCTTCCCTAACACACGATGCCTCACACCTTACCCCTACCTAGCCCGAACACCCTACTCCGGACCCGACCGCCCTAAACCGAACCCTACCACCCTGAGCGTAGCACCCTGGCCCGAACGCCACATCCTGACAGTTTCGTAGTTCGCAACACCCGAAAGATGGTGAGGTCAAATACGAATCTCAATACGACGTCACTCCGCTGGAACCCCCCGCAGCCCTCGAAACTGGCGACATTTTCGCGGGGCGCAGGCCCCCCAGGGATGGCGAGGCCGAATATGAATCTGTGTAAGACGTCACTCCCCCAGCAGCCCTCGAATATGGCGCCGGCTTGACCATTGGCAACCCCCCAAGGATGGCAAGGGCGAATCTGAAGTGACGAGATGTTCGCAGTTCGCAGCCCCCCACGGATGGCGAGGTCGAATCTCAATCTGCGCAGGAGGTGACTCCGCTGATCCCTCCAACAGCCCCCCACCACCCCTCGAACGTGGCGACAGTTTCGCAGTTCGCAGCCCCCGAGAGATGACAAGGTGAAATCTAACTCTGCATGAGACGTCACTCCGCTGGGCCCCCCAGCAACCCTTGAAAGTGGCGACACACTCGCAGGGCGCAGCCCCCCGAGATGGCGAGGTCGACTTCGAATCTGAGCACGACGCCACTCCACTGGACCCACAGTAGCCTGCGAAAGCGGCGACACCTTTTTGCACACACACCACACGGATGGCGAGGTCGAACTTGAATCTGGGTAAAGCGCCAGTCCGCTGGACCCCCAGCAACCTCCGAAAGTAGCGACAGTTTTGCTATTCGCAAACCCCCCAGGGATGGTGAAGTTTAGTACAAGCCTGCGTAAGGCGTCACTCCGCTGGATCCCCAGCTGCCTTCGAAAGTGGCGACAGTTTCGCAGTTCGCAACCCACCGAGGATGGCGAGGTCTTGTCTACGTTTGCGTTATTGGCGTCACTCCGCTGGACCCCTTTCTATCAGCCCTCGAAAGTGAAGTGTCGACAGCTTCGCTGTTCGCAGCCCCCCCCCCCGGATGGCGAGGCCTAATCTAAATTGGCATAAGGCGTCACTCCGTTAGCTCCCCCGCTGACCTCGAACGTGGCGACAGCTTCGCAGTTCGCGGCCCCCAAGGACGGCGAGGTCGCGTCTAAGTCTGTTTGGCGCGTCCATCCGCTGGACCCCCGAGCAATCCGCGAAAGCGGCGGCGCTTTCGCAGTTCGCAACCCCCCAGCGCTGGCGAGTGTTATAACCTAGGTCTGCGTAAAGCATCACTCCAGTGGATCGTCAGCAGCCCTCGAACGTGGCGACAGCCCTGAAGTACGCAGCCTCCCAGCGAGCCCCCAGGCAGGACGGCGAGGTAGGAGGCAGGGTAGCAGGCAAGTAGGGGGAGACAGGAGGAGAGGGGCGGGAGGAGGAGGTCGCGACCCTCCAAAAGGAGAACCCCGCGCAGGAGGGGTGAAGGAAATCCGACGCGGCGCACGTCTGCTGATCTTGACCTCGTCTTCTCAGGCCTTCGACCCTCCCGATCCGATGCCACTCTCACAACTCATCCAAGCCATGCTCGATCAGGTGCCGCCG
The DNA here is from genome assembly GCA_963575745.1 of Prorocentrum cordatum. NCBI lineage: Eukaryota > Dinophyceae > Prorocentrales > Prorocentraceae > Prorocentrum > Prorocentrum cordatum. The sequence goes on along the minus strand of CAUYUJ010015778.1, from coordinate 276,283 downwards.
CGGGCGGGGTCCTCTGGGCGGTGCCCCAGATGCAAAGATGGCCCGTTCTTGCTCCTGCGGGGCTGGGGGCGCTCGGCGCACCCCGCCGCCCTGGGCCGCGGGCCCGGCCGCTCCTGGCGGGTTCCTTGGCGACTCTCCTGACATAGCTTTCTCAGCAGAATACGGAATCGGCGTCGGCATCATCATCATCATCATCATCATCATCATCATCATCATCATCATCATCATCATCATCATCATCATCATCATCATCATCATCATCATCATCATCATCATCATCATCATCATCATCATAGGGAAGAAGGGTGTAGTGCGTCGCTGTAGTCGTCGTCGTCGTCGTCATCATCGTTGTCGTCGTCGTCATCATCATCATCATCGTCGTCGTCGTCGACGACCTTGACGTCGGCGCCGACATCTTGGACGTCGACGACGCGACGACGCCGGTAACCCCAAGACGTCCTGTGATGACACCGAGGCGGCCCACGGTGGCCCCAAAGATGCCCCAGTAAGCCTGTTAAACTCCATAAAGCATCTCCCAATAAACATCTCTTATAGTGAAGCGGCGCGCACAACCAGGATCGAACGAATCAAGCAAGATCGCAGCCAGTCAAATGAACAAGACTGCCTAGACGATAGCATATCAAGTGAGGTTATAGAAACATACTTCAACTCTCTCGTTGTCGTCATCGTCGACGTAGTAGTCGTCGCCGACGTCGTTCTGCACACCAATTGAAACCTCTCACGATGGAGATTCATGCCGCCCACGATACTCTGCGAAAAAATATGCGACGCACATCTGCTGATCTCAACATCGCCTTCGCAAAGCTTCAACTTCGACGATCGAATGCAATCTACATGTTTTTCTGCGCGCCCCCGTCTAAGCCTTTCACGATGGAAGTTCGTGCCGCCCACGGTCCTTTCAAAAAATGCAATGCGGCGCACGTCTGCTGATCTCAACGTCGCCTACTCAAGCCCTTTAACCTTCATGGTCCTATGCAAACCATACGCTTGTCTACGCACCCCAGTCTGAATCTTTCACGATGGAAATCGGTGCCGTTCCCGATCCCCAGCAAGAAAATACAATGGGGTGCACATCTGCTGATCTGAACATCGCCTTCTCAAGCCCTAAGCCCTAAGCACTAAGTCCTAACACCCTAACACCCAAAGCCTAACACCCTAAGCCTTCTGTGCCGTGATGAGTGATTGCCCCATTTTGACGGGTCGGCAAAAGTGAATCCTGCGTCCGCGATGCGAGCACACGTCGCTAATCGCCCCGCTAAGAACGTTGAGCCTGGTACAATGTTACGAGGGAAGTGTTTTGCAACCGGGGCGGGGGGCAATCTGTACCTCAATGAAAATTTCATTGAGCTAAACGGGATGGCGGTTCGAAAACAGCCAACCGCGTGACACATCCCTACAAAAATTGTCATTTGGACGCTTCGAACTCTGTTCGAAACAATAGGATCCAGTTCGAAACAAAACAAAACGTTTCGCGTGGGACTTCCTCCAGAATCAGGCGTCAGACCTGGTTCGAAACAAAAGGATGGCAGTTCGAATACGGCAAACCGCGTGGGACATCCCCGCAAAATTTGCTTGACTGACGGTTCGAAACAATAGAAATCGATTCCAAACAATTAGAAAACGAGCACTTCGCTTGAGACTTCCCTCCAATACACTTGGAACCTGGTTCCACACAGTGGGATGGCTCTTCGAAAACGCCAAACCGTGTGGGACGTCCTCGCCAAAATGGCTTTCTCGACGGTTCTGAAACGGTTCCACACAATAGAAGCCGGCTCCGAACATTTGGAAAACGAGCGTTTCGCTTGAGACGTCCTTGAAAATACGCTTCAAACCTGGCCCAAAACAGGTCCCAAACTAAAGAATCGCGCGGGACATCCCCTGCAAAATGGCGTGTGCTCCGTTCCGGACAACGACGGCCACGACCACGACGACGACCACGACAACGATCACGACTATATGTGTTCTCTCCTCGCCGCCAGCCACGCTTGGCCGCGTCTCGGTCTGGCCGACCGCTCTTCCTTCAGCAAGGAGAGGCCCCCGGGGCAGCACTTCCCCCCCCCCCTCGGGAAGGGGACGTGCCTGGGAGAGACAACGCCACCCAGACATATGGGATATACTGCTGTCACCCCCAAACACGGACATTTAGGAGCCAAACCGCCCGTCTGGCCTACTTTTTGTTTGTGTCGCTCGGTCGGCCCTGGATCCGATAGGAAAACCACATGTTTTGAATAGTTGTTTCTTCTTCTTCTTCCGTTTGTTTGCCAAGTCGTGTTTTTGTTTTTGGTTTGACCCCGGCTCCGAGGCCCGATCCAGCAGCCAAAACACGGCCTTCTAGCAGGGAATGCGCGTGGGATCGCAATAGCCTCGAGTCCTATCGCAAATCCCATATAAATTTGTCCGGTTGACCCTCGCTGCAACTTGTCGGACAAGTGGGAGGGAGGCGGGGGGGGAAGGATGAGGGAGGAGCTTGCATCGATCAACTTTCGGTCTACTGATATTGTGCTCTGCGTACTTGAGCTGCTTGTCAGTAGTGGTGTTCACTTGCAATGTGGCGTTCACAGGCGGGTGGGTGCTCACAGTCAGAGTTGTGTTCAGGCGTTGCTGGACTCAGGTAGTGTTGATCCGGCTCCGAGGCCCAATCCAGCAGTCAAAATATTGACTTCTAGCACTAAAATGCGCGTGTGGTCGCAATAGTCTCGACTCCTATCGCAAATCCAAAAAAAACATCTGGTTCGTCCTCACTGCAACTTTTGGAAATAGTTGGAGGGAGGCGGGGTGGAAGGATGAGGGCGGAGCGTGTATCGATTAACTTTCAGGGTTTATCGATGTTGCTCTGCTCTGCGTGCCTGGTGTTCACTGGCAATGTGGCACTCACAGGCGGCAGCGTGCTCACAGTCAGTGTTGCTCAGGGCGTTGCTGGACTCAGGTAGCATTTATCTGGCGCAGGCCGAATCCAAGAGGTAAATGACGACTCTCTTGGAAGAAATGCGCGTGTGGTCGCATTAGTCTCGATTCCTATCGCCCATCCAATACACATTCGTCCAGTTTACCCTCGCTGCAACTTTTGGGACCAATTGGAGGGAGGAAAGATAAAGGATGAGGCAGGAGCTTGGCGATGTGGTTGCCACAGGCATCTGGGTGCTCACAGTCACTGTGGGACTCAGGCGCTGCTGGGCCCAAGTAGCACTGATTGCATTTCGGTGCAACCAGCTCCGTATCGCAACGACACAGATGGAAACACCCCCTCATGCCATGACGGCATTTGGATGCATCGTAACGGTTACTTGCGTTGTGTTACAAAAAACAAAATTGTGATACACAAAGGTTTTCCCCCGAACCCTGTCCGGCGCATAGGGGGGGAGGGGAGGGGGTCCGAAATCCTCCCCCGCCCCTATCTGTCGCAAAGGAAGGGGGTCCGACACCCCCACCCACACCCCATCGAAGGGAGGGGGGGTCCAAAAACTTTCGCCCCTTGAGAGGGGGAGGAGGGCGAGCACACATACCCTTTTCAAATGGAGGGGCATCCACTGGCAGTCTTTCCCGAAACCGTGCGGTCACCCCGAATCCGGACTGACTCACCACACGCTGTGGTCACGACACCGTTTTCGGGGCCCCGATCATTGTTTGGCGGGTCCTTGGCAGTCTCCAGAGGCCTGCAGCATTCTCCCCACTCCAGGCCTGGAAGGGGGATGCCGCTGGTGAGCCTCACCAGCGCGGCAGACACAGCAGTGCGGAGCAGGGAGCCACAAGCCGACCAGAAAGCCACATCCTGATCCCCATCCTCCCACCCTCCCTCCCATCCCTCCCCTCCTCCTCCTCCTCCTCCTCCTCTTCTTCTTCTTCCTCATCCTCCTCCTCCTCCTACTCTTGCCTGCGACTCATCATCTTACCTCCGCCTCACCGTCATCTTCCGCCTCCTCCTCCTCATGCCTCCTCATCCTGATAATAACCATCGCCATCGTCATCCTCCTCATCATCAACAAAAACAGCAACGAAGCCAACAACAACAACAACAACAACAACAACAACAACAACAACAACAACAACAACAACAACAACAACAACAACAACAACAACAACAACAACACCAACAACAACAACAACAACAGCAACAGCAGCAGCACCAACAACAACCACTACAATAATAACAACAACAACAACCACAGAAATTACGACATCACTAACAACAACAACAACAACAACAACAAAAGAAGCAGCAACAACAACAATTACAACTACAACTACAACTACACTAATAATAACAACAACAACAACAACAACGACGACGACGACGACGACAACAAGAGCAACAACAACAACAATCATGTTAAGACTGTTCGCCCTCATCTGCTCGAGTGATCAATAACGCCTATTTCCCAAACCCTCGATACCCACCCTCTTCGTTTTCGATCGAACCCCTTTTGGGGGGTATACCTTTCTTCCCTGCAGGCCGGGCATCGGCAAGCGGCGGGGCGGCCGCGGACCGTCGGCCTGGCCAGCGGCAGCGCTGATCGGCGGGGCGGCCGCGGACCGTTGACCCGACCCCAAGAGGGACGGACAGGGGACCGACCACGACGACGACGACGACGACGACGACGTCGACGACGACGGCGACGACGACGACGGCGACGGCGACGACGACGACGAGCGAAAGCGAGAGCGAGAGAGAACGACAGCAGGGCCACAAGGACACGAAGTAGGCCACGAAGGGCAACAGCGGGGACACGAGGGGAATGCGTATGGGGCCACGAAGAGCGCGAAGGAGCGGGGGTCACGAATGGCAGACATACAGGCTTCGGAAAAAAATAGCGAACACTCATGCCACATTCATCTGTGAACGCCTCCCCCTCCCCCCAATGTTCAAAGTTGGCGGTGGGTCTGATGAGTTGCACCTCGACCGCAGTCTCCCCCCCGCGTGCCAACTTTGAGTTTGGGGGGCAGGGGGGTGTTCACTAATTGCTTCCCTCTACCGTATATGGGGCCACAAAGGGCAGCGCGGAGGCCACGAGGGGCTGCAACGGGGCCACGAAAGGAAGCGAGGGGGCCCCGAAGGGCTGCAACGGGGCCACGAAGGGTTGCAACGGGGCCACGAAGGGCAGCGAGGGGGCCACGAAGGGCTGCAACGGGGCCACGAAGGGCTGCGACGGGGCGACGAAGGGCAGCGAGGGGGCCACGAAGGGCTGCAACGGGGCCACGAATCAAAGCGAGGGGGCCACGAAGGACTGCAACGGGGCCACGAAACAAAGCGAGGGGGCCACGAAGGACTGCAACGGGGCCACGAAACGCAGCGAGGAGGCCACGAGGGGCGACAACGGGGCCACGAAGGGCAGCGAGGGGGCCACGAAGGGCTGCAACGGGGGCACGAAACAAAGCGAGGGGGCCACGAAGGGCTGCAACGGGTCACGAAGCGCAGCGAGATCCCGATTCGTATGTAATCTGTGAGGGAGTCCTAAGCGTGAGCGCGACTCCTGGGTGCCTGGGTGTCGGGAGCGCGGCGCTTGAGTAAATTGCAAGAAATTCCAACGCAAGGGCGCTATTCGTCAGCAAATTGCAAGCAAGTCTCCAGCGAGAGCGCGACTCCAGAGCGCCGAAAGAATAAATTCTGAGGAAGTCCCAAGCGAGAGCGCGATTCCTGAATACAACGCGAGGAAGTCTCGGGCGGGAGCGGGGGTCCTGGCGAAATTGTAAGGAAGTCTTAAGCGGGAGCCGCTGTTGTTGTAAACCGGGGGCCTAGGACACAGTTTGACCCTCAAGACTTTCCCTGATTAAAAACAGGGTGCGAGCCTGGGGAAGGGCACTTCAATCGAAAAAACAATGTGCACCAGACGGGGGAGATCAACAATACATATTCTTCAGAAACGATAGTTCAACAACAACAACAATAACAACAACAACAACCACAACAACAACAACAACAACAAAAACAACAACAACAACAACAACAACAACAACAACAACAGCAACAACAACAACATCAGCAACAACAACAACAACAATAACAACAACAACAACAACAACAACAGCAGCAATAACAGCAGCAACAGCAGCAACAACAGCAACAAAGACACAAACGAAAACAGCAGCAACAACAACAACAACGACATCAGCAGCAACAACAACAACGACAAAAACGAAACCAGCAACAACAACAACAACAACAACAACAATAAGTTTAAGACCGTTCGCCCTTACATGCTCGAGTGTCCAATAACGCGTATTTCCCAAACCCTCGATACCCGCCCTCTTCGTCTTCGATCGAACCCCTTTTGGGGGGTATACCTTTCTTCCCTGCAGGCCGGGCCCCGGCAAGAGGCGGGGCGGCGCGGACCGTCGGCCTGGCCAGCGGCAGCGCTGATCGGCGGGGCGGCCGCGGACCGTCGACACGACCCCAAGAGGGACGGTCAGGGGACCGACCACGACGACGACGACGACGACGGCGACGACGAGCGAAAGCGAGAGCGAGAGAGAACGACAGCAGGGCCACGAAGGGCACGAAGTAGGCCACGAAGGGCGACAGCGGGGACACGAAGGGAATGCGTATGGGGCCACGAAGAGCGCGAACGAGCGGGGGCCACGAAGTGCAGATAATGCGGGGCCACAGAAGGCAACTATGGGGCCACGGAGGGTAGCAACTGGGCCACGTAGGACAGCGAGGGGGACACAAGTGGCGACAGCGGGGCCACCAAGGGCATGCACACGGGGCCACAACGGGCGCGAATCCTGGGTGCCTGGGTGTCGGGAGCGCGGCGCTTCGGCAAATTGCAAGAAATTCCAACGCAAGGCCATTCTTCAGTAAGTTGCAAGCAAGTCTCCAGCGAGAGCGCGACTCCAGAGCGCCGGGAGAGCGATTCCTTAATAATTTGTAAGGAAGTCCCAAGCGAAAGCGCGATTCCTGAATAAAATGCGAAGAGGTCTCGGGCGGGAGCGGGGGTCCTGGCTAAATTGTGAGGAAGTCTCAGACGGGAGCCGTTGTTGTTGTAACCCGGGGGCCAGGGGCCCAGTTTGAGCAGGAAGATTGTCCCTGTCAAAAAGCAGGGTGCGAGCGTCGAGGGGCACACTTTGATTGAGAAAAAACAATGTGCACCAGACGGGGGATATCAACAATACATATTCTTCAGAAACGATAGTTCAACAACAACAACAACAACAACAACAACAACAACAACAACAACAACAACAAGTACAACAACTACTAAGACAACAACAACAACAACAACAGCAACAACGACAACGACAACGACAACGACAACAACAACAACAACAACAACAACAACAACAAAAACAAAAACAAAAACAACAACAACTACTACCATTGTAAAACTGTTCGCCCTTATCTGCTCGAGTGTCCAATAACGCGTATTTCCCAAACCCTCGATACCCGCCCTCTTCGTCTTCGATCGAACCCCTTTTGGGGGCTACGCCTTTCTTCCCTGCAGGCCGGGCCCCGGCAAGCGGCGGGGCGGCCGCGGACCGTCGGCATGGCCAGCGGCAGCGCTGATCGGCGGCTGACCCTAGGAGGGACGGACAGGGGACCGACCACAACGACGACGACGACGACGACGACCGCGACGACGACGACGACGACGACGACGGCGACGACGACGGCGACGGCGAAGACGACGAGCGAAAGCGAAAGCGAGAGCGAGAGCGAGAGCGAGAGTGACAGCGGGGCCACGAAGGGCAGGGAGGGGGCCACAAAGGACGACAACGGGGCCACGAAGGGCATGCATATGGGGCCACGAAGGGCGCGAACGAGCGGGGGCCACGAAGGGCAGATAATGCAGGGCCACAGAAGACAACGACGGGGCCACTGAGGGTAGCAACGGGCCACGTAGGACAGCGAGGGGGCCACAAAGGGCGACAGCCGGGCCAAGAAGGGCATGCATGTGGGGCTACGATAGGCGCGAACGAGCGGGGGCCACGAAGGGCATACGTGTATTGGGCCGCAGAGGGCAAGGACGGGGCCACTCAGGGCAGCAACGGGGCCACGATAGGCTGCAACGGGGCCACGAAGGGCGACAGCGGGGCCACGAAGGGCATGCATGTGGAGCAACGACGGGCGCGAACGAGCAGGGGCCAAGAAGGCATACATATACGGGGCCACGAAAGGGAGCGAGAGGGCCACGAAGGGCAAAAGCCGGGCAACGAAGGGCAGCGAGGGGACCACGAAGGGCTGCAACGGGGCCACGAAGGGCAGCGAGGGGGCCACGAAGGGCCGCAACGGTCCACGGAAGGGCAGCGCAGGGGCCACGAAGGGCATGCAACGGGGCCACGAAGGGCAGCGAGGGGGCCACGAAGGGCTGCAACGGGGCCACGAAGGGCAGCGCAGGGGCCACGAAGGGCTGCAACGGGTCCACAGAAGGCAACGAGGGGGCCACGAAGGGCCGCAACGCGGCCACGAAGGGCAGCGAGGGTGGCCACGAAGGGCCGCAACTGGCCCACTAAGGGCAGTGAGGGGGCCACGGAAGGCTGCAACGGGGCCACTAAGGGCAGCGAGATTTCGATGTCTAAGTCAGTTGTGAGGGAGTCCTAAGCGTGAGCGCGACTCCTGGGTGCCTGAGTGTCGGGAGCGCGGGACTTGAGCAAAGTGCAATGAATTCTAACGCCAGGGCGCTATTTTTTAGTATTTTGTAAGCAAGTCCCCCAGCGAGAGCGCAACTCCAGAGCGCCGACAGAGCGATTCCAAAATAAAGTATAAGGAAGTCCCAAACGATAGCGCGATTCCTGAGTAAAATGCGAAGAAGTCTCAGGCGGGAGCGGGGATCCTGGCTAAATTGTAAAGAAGTCTCAGACGGGAGCCGTTGCTGTTGTAATCCGGAGACCAACAACGCAGTTTGAGCCGAGTGATTTTCGTTAATGTAATACAAAATCCCACCTACAAAATCCCACCTACAATCGTTTCTGTTCACATACATACAGACATTCATGATGAAAAGGAAAAACTGTGCGAGCCCCAGGAAAAGTATTTCAATTGAAAAACACAATGGCTACTGGAGGGGTGCTCAACAATAATGATTCCTCAATAATGGAAATCCAACAACAACAACAACAACAATCATGTTAATACTCTTCGCCCTCATCTGCTCGAGTGTCATTCAACGTGTATTGCCCAAACCCTCGGTACCCGCCCTCTTCGTCTTCGATCACACCCTTTGTGGGGGGTAGATCTTTCTTCCCTGCAGGCCAGGCCTCCGCAAGCGGCGGGGCGGCCGTGGACCGTCGGCCTGGCCAGCGGCAGCGCTGATAGGCGGCAACCCGACCCCAAGAGGAACGGACAGGGGACGACGACGACGACGACGACGGAAACGACGACGACGACGACGACGACGACGACGACGGCGACGGCGACGGCGAGCGAAAGCGAAAGCGAGAGCGAGAGCGACAGCAGGGCCCCGAAAGGCAGGAAGGTTGAAGGGGGCAACGAAGGGCGACAGCGGGGCCACGAAGGGCATGCGTATGGGGCCACGAAGGGCGCGAACGAGCGGGGACCACGAAGGGCAGATAATGCGGGGCCACAGAGGACAACGACGGGGCCACTGAGGGTAGCAACGGGCCACGTAGGACAGCGAGGGGGCCACAAAGGGCGACAGCCGGGCCAAGAAAGGCATGCATGTGGGGTTACGATAGGCGCGAACGAGCGGGGGCCACGAAGGGCATACGTGTATTGGGCCGCAGAGGGCAAGGACGGGGCCACTCAGGGCAGCAACGGGGCCACGATAGGCTGCAACGGGGCCACGAAGGGCGACAGCGGGGCCACGAAGGGCACGCATATGGGGCCACGAAGGGCGCGAACGAGCAGGGGCCACGAAGGGCAGACATATATGGAGCCACGAAAGGGAGCGAGAGGGCCACAAAGGGCAAAATCCGGGACACGAAGGGCAGCGAGGGGACCACGAAGGGCTGCAACGGGGCCACGAAGGCGAGGGGGCCACGAAGGGCTGCAACAGGGCCACGAAGGGCTGCAACGGGGCCACGACGGGGGAAAGCCCGGCCACGAAGGGCAGCGAGGGGGCCACGACGGGTTGCAACGGGGCCACGACGGGCAGTGAGGGGGCCACGAAGGGCTGCAACGGGGCCACGAAGGGCAGCGAGGGGCCACGAAGGGCGAAGGCCGGGCCACGAAGGGCAGCGAGGGGGGCACGAAGGGCTGCAACGGGGCCTAAAAGGGCAGCGAGAGGGCCACAAAGGGCAAAAGCTGGGCAACGAAGGGCAGCGAGGCGGCCACGAAAGGCTGCAACGGGTCCACGAAGGGCAGCGAGGGGGCCACGAAGGGCTGCAACGGGGCCACGAAGGGCAGCGAGGGGGCCCACGAAGGGCTGCAACGGGGCCACGAAGGGCTGCAACGGGGCCACAAAGGGCAGCGAGGGGGCCACGAATGGCTGCAACGGGGCCACGAAGGGCAGCAAGATCCCGATTCTTAAATGGGAGTCCTAAGCGCAAGCGCGACTCATGGGTGCCTGAGTGTGGGGAGTGCGGCGCTTTCGTAAATTGCGGGGAATTCCGACGCAAGAGCGCGGCTCTTCAGTAAATTGCAAGCAAGTCTCCAGCGAGAGCGCAACTCCAGAGCGCCGAGAGAGCGATCCCTAAAAAGTGTGAGGAAGTCCAAAGAGAGAGCGCGATTTTCTAAGTAAAATGCGAGGAACCCTCAGGCGGGAGCGGGGGTCCAGGCAAAATTGTGGGGAAGTTTCAGGCGGGAGCCGTTGTTGTTGTAATCCAGGGGCCAACAACCCAGTTTGAGCCCCGTGACGTTCCCTGCTACAAAAAACAGCTGCGAGCCTGGAGTACGCACTTCAATTGAAAAAAACACAATGGCCACCAGAGGGTGGGCCAACAATCTTTTTTCAGTGGCGGGGATTCAACAACAACAACAACAACAACAACAACAACAACAACAACATCACCAACAACAACAACAACAACAACAACAACAACAACAACAACAACAGAAGCATCATCATCATCATCATCATCAGCATCATCATCATCATCATCATCATCATCATCATCATCAGCATCAGCATCAGCATCAGCATCATCATCAGCAGCAGCAGCATCATCACCCTCATCATCGTAGTCACAAGAGCCATCATTATCATTGTCCTGGAAATCGTCCACATGATCATCATCATCGACACCATCGTCAGCAGCGGCAGCAGCATCATCATCATCATCATCATCAGCATCAACATCATTATCACCCTCCTCCTCCTCCTCCTCCTCCTTCTCAGCATCATCATCATCATCATCATCATCATCATCATCATCATCATCATCATCGTCGTCAACATCACCAGCAGCAACATCATCACCATCGTCGTCATCCGAATCATCATCATCATCAGCAGCAGCAGCATCGCCGTCACAATCATCATCCTCAGCACCATCATCCCCATCCTCATCATCATCAGCAGCATCATCATCCTTATCGTCATCACCATTGTCGTCGCCACCGTTATCGTCTGCATCATCACAAACACTGCATTACCATCATCATCATTATCATCAGCAGCAGCATTATCATCCTCATGCTCATCAGCATCATCGTCATCATCATCAGCATCAGCATCATTCTCATCATCGTCAGCATCATCATCATCATCATCATCATCATCATCATCATCATCATCAACATTGGCATCGTCGTCGTCTGATTGGTCATCATCACCCATAGATTTGCCCACACCTACCATCATCCTCCTACTGTTCCTCATCATCTGCTCCTATATCATCCACTTGTTCGTCGTCCACCTCCCCGAACTCCCTCCAGCCCTCTTTATCCCTCCCCCCTCCCTCTTCCGTGCACGCCCCAACGGAACCTCATGCTCTTGTTGAGCTGTTTGATGTGCAGGCGGTTTACAGACTCCTGGTCAACGCCGAAATCACTACAGTGCTGCTCGATGTCGTCTCTCGTGGGCAACCTGCGTTTCTGGTACTGCTGGAGCTCAGGGTTTTCTCTGTCGCTCCCGCTGGCGAAACGCTCCATCATGTACTGAAGCGGAGTCATGTGCATACACTCTTCAAGCTGATTGAACATGTGCTGGGAGACGTAGGCCACGCTGAGTCCGACGGCCTTCTGGATTGCGCCCTCAGTCAGCTTGAGTTTACCAATCAAGACTTTGACTAAGGTCGACTTGCCTGAGCCCTTCGCACCCGTGACCAAAATACGGCTTGCCTGAGACTTTAGGAGGGAGGAGGAGAAGAAGCAGGAGAGGGAAGAGCTGGAGAAAGAGTAGGGGCAGGGAGAAGAGGCGGAGAACGAGAAAGTAACAAATAGAATAGTGGCTCGATTCGGCAGACCAAGGGGCGACTTGCCTGAGACATTTCGATGTTTAAGTCCAGAATGGAAGGGCTCTTGCTCACGGGATAGGCGAAGCTCACGTTGCACATCTTGAAGACAATCTTCTTCCGGCTTTTGACGCCCTCCATGGCACAAGGCATGGGGAAAACAAATTTGATGACCTTGTGGGAAACCGAAAGGTCAGGACGCACAAACTACGGCAGATGACATGTTTACAAAAAGGAACGGGGTAAGGACGTGTCTGCCGTTCTCCTCCTCCTCCTCCTTCTCCTCCTCCTCCTCCCCCTTCTCCTCCCCATTGTTCACATCCTCCCTCATTGTATTCTTCATCCTCCACCTCTTCCTCCTCCTATTCGTCCCCTCCTCGTCTTCATCATCCACCTGCCCCTCTGGATGGAGGATGTGCTTCGTGGCAGCGCGCGAGGAGGAGACAGGACTAGAAGGCCGGCCAGCACCCCCTGTTGTGTCACGAATTAATGTGGCATGAAGTGGGCGGACCCCGCTGCGAGGCTGGCTGCTCGGGCCAACAACACGCGCGTGCGCAGGATATTAAAGCCTTTCCATATGCACTTTCATGTTGTAAGCATGTTGCCGCAAATACGCTCAAGGTTCTGGTGTTGCGGACTCACTTGTGTGCGAGGAGCTCCCCAGAATTCAGGAAGCTTTCGCGAGTTCCGCTCCCTCGCGACCCGATTGTACAGTGTGAGATGGTTCGGGATGGAACTGTCACCAAAGATGTCGTCGTCACGGACCTGAGATGATTTTGTTGCGAACTGGAGGTGCTTTGACCTCCCCCCCTCTGCCTGACGTGGCGCGGAGAGCTTCGGAAACAACTTATGGGTGTCCTCTCTGTGCGGCCTTGCTTCTGTCTATGTGGCAGGTGCTTGTGAACGAACACGGCTAGAATGAACTAGCGCCGAGGACCGTGCAAGCCCACACTATCTCGATTAAGGACGTGAAGATTCTCGGGAACATGACATTAACTGGAGGGCCTGGACAGGAACTCCCGAGCCCGTGGCCAATTTGCTCCTCTTCGGTTCAGCCTCATTTGACAACGCACACGCCCTCCAGCTTCTACATTGCGCTCAAAAGTCTCAGGTGACCTGTTCGAGCTGGCGCAGGCTAGGCAGCACCCAGCCACATATGCGTATGTTGTGTGAATATACGCATGTATACACATGTATATCCGCCACCGTGTCCCTGTGGCGCAAAGTGGAGTGTCCCTGGGTCCCGCGCTCAACCTCTGAGCCTCAGTCCTTAATCCTGAGGGGTCTTTGAAGGGCCTCTGGGGCCCGGGGCATCGTGCTGCGTGACTTTCTCGGGTCCACGGGCGCCCCGAGACGGGCCAAGAGGCCCCGAACACGGTCCCAGAAGGCCCCGAATCGCCGCAGAGTCGGTCCGAAACGCCCAGGATGGCATCAAGACGGCCCAAGATGCCCCCAAGACGTACGAACAACTGCTTATGGTTGGGTCCTTTGCGAGAATATTTTTTCTAAGAAAATAAGCGCTGTTCGCGGCGTTTCCCATGTGAAATACAAATGGAATCCTTGACTGCGGTTTTAATACAGGGCCATTTGTTGTGGGCGATTTACAACTTCATGTCTATTGTGTGGAATACAAACAGAATTCTTCTGTGCTGCTTTACCATAGGAGCCCTGTTGCGGGCGATGTACAACTTGATTTCTGTTGCGCGGAATACAGGTTGAATCCGTTCGTGCGGCATTACAATAGGATTCCCCGTGTAGGCGATTTACGCATTAAGCTTAATTGTGTTGACTACACCCTTCTGTACGCATTTTACAGATTGGTTTCTGCTGCGTTGAATACGAATAGGATACTTCTGCGCTGCTGTACAGTATGATCCCCGTTGTCGGCGATTTACACATGTACTTCTACTGTGGATTACATAAAATATGTTCGTGCGGCTTTACAATCGAATTCCTGTTGTGTGCGAGTCACACATGAATTTCCACCGCGTGGAATACAACTGGAATCCTTTTGCGCGGGTTTACAATAGGCTCCCTTTGTGTGGCCTTTGTGTGGCCGACTTTATGTGGAATACAAATAAGACCCTCCAACGCGGTTTTACAATTGGATTTCTCATGTAGGCGATTCGCAGCTTGAGTTCTGTTGTGTTGAATACGCATAGAATCCTTCTGTACGGTTTTGCCATCGGCGCCCTGTTGTGGGCGATTTACAATGTGATCCCGATTGTGTGTAATACAATAGTGCGGCTATATGATAGGACTCCTTCTGTAGACGATATAACAAGTGATTTCTACTATGTCGAATACAAACAGAATCCTGGCGCGCGGCTTTACAATGGGATTCATGTTGGGGGCGATGAACGAATGGATTCCAGTGTGGACTGCACAACGAATAATTCTGCAGCTTTACCATAGTGGACCTTTTGTATGCGATTGTCACATGTCTCTCTACCGTGCGGGGTACAAGTGGTGTCCGTTTGCGCTGCTCTACAAATGGGTACCTCTTGCATGCGATTCGCAGAGTGATTTCTATTGTGTTGAATACGCATAGAATCCTGATCTGCGGCTTTACCAAGTGCGCCCTGTTATGGACGATGTTCACATTGGCTCTAAGTGGGCGCAAGACAAAAAATCCTGCAAAACTGCTTCAAATGAGGATCCCTTTTCTGTATGCAATGTATCATGTGTTTCTCGTGTGGAATACATAGAACCCTCCTGTGCTGCTTTACAGTGATATGCCTTTTGTCGGCGGTTCGCACATTGATTTGCAGTGTGCGAAAAGCCAATAGCATCCTTTCGTCTGGATTTACAATCGGATTCCCTTTGTGAGCGACGTACAACGTGCTTTCTGTTGTGGCGTATACATGGGATCCTGCAATGCGACTTTACAATAACAGCCCTGTTGTGGGCGATATGCAACTTGATATTTACTGCGTGGGATACATATAGAATACTTTCGTGCAGCATCACACAAGGATTCCTCGTGCGGATGATTTATACACTGGTCTGTAACGCGTGGAATACATATAGAATCGTGCAATGCGGCTGTACCATAGGAGCGGAGCCATTGCGAAGGCGATTGAAAAAAATGATATACACCGTGTGGAATACAAACAGGATCCTTCTGCGCTGCTTTACGTTGGGACTCCTCTCATCGGCGATTCGCAAATTCATTTCTAGCGTGTTGACTATAAATAGAATCCTTATCTGCGGCTTTACCATATGAGCCCTGTTGTGGACGATTTGCAAATTGATCCATAGTGACTGCAATGCAAAGAGAATCCTTGAATACGGCTTCACACCAGAACTCCCTGCGTAGGCGATCTACCATGCATTGCTAGTGTGTATAATACATAGAACCCTCCCGTGGTGCTTTACAATAGGACTCCATTTGCAGGCGGTTCACACATTGATTTGTGGTGTGCCAAAATACAGACAGCATCCTTCAGTGCG
This sequence comes from Prorocentrum cordatum, assembly GCA_963575745.1. Classification (NCBI taxonomy): domain Eukaryota; class Dinophyceae; order Prorocentrales; family Prorocentraceae; genus Prorocentrum; species Prorocentrum cordatum. Next base: position 260,524 of record CAUYUJ010015778.1, on the reverse strand, counting down.
GCTTTACAGTCGATTCTCTTTCTGGGCGATGTACAACTTGTTTTCTGTTGTGTGAAATGCACATAAAATCCTGCAATGCGGCTTTACAGCAAGGGCCCTGGATTAGGCGATTTGCAAATTGATATCTATTGTGTGGGATACGTATAGAATACTTTCGTGCAGCATCACATTAGGATCCCTCGTGTGGATGAGTTCTAAATTGCTTTCTGGTGTGAGGAATACAAGTAGAATCCTTTTCATGCGGCTTCACCATCGGAGCCATTGCGAAGGCGATTTACAAGTTGATGTCTACTGTGTGGACTACAAATAGAATCCTTCTGCGCAGCTTTACGGTGGGATTCCTCTGACCGGCGATTCACACATTGATTTCTAGTGTGTTGGATATAAATAGGTTCCTTCTGTGCTACTTGAAAATTGGGGCCCTGTTGTGGGCGATTTACACCTCGATTTCTACTGTGCAACCGATATAGAATGCCCAGTGCGGCTTCATAGTGCGACTCCTCTTGTAGGCGGTAGGCGATGCATCTATTGATTTCGACTGTGTTCAAAAGCAAATAGAATCCGTCTGTGCGGCTTTACCATCAGTGCCCTGTTGTGGGCGATTTGCAAATTGATTTCTAGTGTGTGTGCAATACAAATAGAACCCGTTAATACGGTTTTACAATCGGATTCCTTTTTTGTGGGCGATTTACCAACTAATGTCTATTGTGTGGGATGCACATAACATTCTATTGTGCTGCTTTACGACAGAAGCCCTGTTGTGGGCGATTGATGGATTGATTTCTGATGCGTGGAATACGAATACAATCATGTGTTGCGCTGCTTTGCAATAGGATTCCCTTGGTGGTACATTCACAAATTGATTTCTAGTGTGTGGGATACAAATAGAGCTCTTGAATGCTGCTGCACCATAGGAGCCCTGTTGTATGCGAATCACAAACTGATTTCTATTGTGTGCACTACACATAGAATCCGTCTGCGCTGCTTTATCATGGGATTCCTCTTGTATGCGATTCACACATTGATTTCTAGCATGCGGAATACAGATAGAATCCTTCTGTGCGGCTTTACCATTGGTGCCCTGCTGCGGGCAATTTACAAAATGACTCCGAGCGTGCGCAGTACAAGTAGAATCCTGTGATGCTGCTTTAAAATGGGATCCCTGTGTTAGCGATGTATAAATTTATTTATGCTGTGTGGAATACATAAAGTCCTCGCGCGCTGCTTTACACTAGGATCCATTTTCGTAGGCGGTTCACTAATTTCTATTGTGCGACATACAAATCGCATCTTTTGGTGCAAGTTTACAATCGAATTCCCTTTGTGGGCGGTGTACAGCTTGACTTCTGTTGTGTGGAATACAAATAAAATGCGTTAATGAGACTTTGCAATAGAAGCCTCATGGGGCCTCATGGGGGTTCCTGGGGCCTCCTGGTAAAGTGTTGTTGTTTCTTATGTTTGTGATATCAGCCAGCGTTGACTCCAAATAGATTAGACCACTCAAACCAAGGAATTGGAGGAATCAAGCACGCCTGGAACCAGCAACTCAGCAAGCAAGCAAGCGTTCAAGCAAGCGCGCAAGCACGCAAGCAAGCACGCAAGCAAGCAAGAAAGCAAGCAAGCAAGCAAGCGTGCAAGCGCGCAAGCAAGCAAGCAAGCAAGCAGGCATAGGCATAGGCGCAGGCATAGGAGTTAGGAGGGAGGCATAGCCATAGGCATAGGCATAGCCATAGGAATTATGGGAGGGCACCGGAATTAGGAGGGGGGCAACGGACCAATTAGTATAATTGACCTAGGACTCCTATATGGCAAGCCTACTTGGAGACAAAAGGGAAGGAATACAAGAAGACAAACATAAAATGCTGGAAAACAGAAAAAGCCAGCGGGGAAATGCTGAACTTTCTCTGTGAGGGCGGCGGGGGTGGGATAAGTATTGAAATCAGTGATTTGTTTGGTTGGTTGGGTGTTTCCTTGTCTTTTCGGTGTTGCTTTTCAATGTTCAGGCGTTGGTGTCGTTGATTTGTTTGGTGTTTCCTTGTGGTGTTTGGTGTGTCAATGCCCTCCCCCTCCTCATAGATATCTCTTCCGCCTTCTCCTCCTGCAGGAGCGTGGCAGACCGCCACGCCCCCGCAAGAGGAGGAGGAGGAGGGGGGGAAGGAGGAGGAGGAGGAGGAGGAGGAAGACGAGGGGGAGGAGGTGGAGGAAGGGAAGGAGGAGGTGGAGGAGGAGGTGATATGGGATGCCTGGAAGAAGAAGATGTTTGATCAGATTGGGGTGGGGGCTTCCATAGATCTATATATATATATATATATATACATATTTGTATATGTGTGTCTCTACGTGTACACATATATATACACCGTTGTACCTACGTTTACACATCCGTATACATATGCACATGCACGTCAACATTTATATATACACGTACATTTACGCATACCTATACAGATACGTTTACATAGACAGTACATACGCATTTACATTGACATACATGTCTATATGCACGTGTCCAGTGCCTCTACAAACGCATATGAATATACATGAACGCATAAGCAAAACTATTTATATATATATACTTATACAGCTACGCAGGCATATGCAGATGCAAAAACATGTACGTATACCCATGCTTATATGTATGTATATATATGCATATACACATACGTATACGTATAAATTCAAATTGAGAAAATATTGAGATATGTATGCAAACACATGCACCTACACATATACACACACGTACACATGTACGAACCCCTGTACATATGGAAATACGGGCACGTATTCACCTACATATTCATATACATAGGGATATACATATACATCGACATAGATGTATACATGTAGCTATATATGCTCATATGCACAACCATATATCTGTACATCAGCATACAGATCGATATACACTGACACATGGACATACGCATGCGCATGTACCATGTACACATGAACTTACATAAATATGCACATACATGTACATATACATATACATGTACAAGCGCAACCACCTATACGTTTACATATACATGTACACAGACTTTTTCTTCATGTTCAAAGAAACGTGCGCCAACATATATATATATGTGGTTTATACGGACGCACGTACATAGACATATACAAGCGCAAATGCCGTTACAAACAAATTGCATATAGCTATACATACATATACATCTACCTATACGCATGTATATATATATATATATATATATATATATATATATATATACATTACTTATACATAACTATAAAATATACAATTCGTCAATCATATGCTCATACAAATATATGTGTGTATGCTTAACTATACGCATGTATATGCATCTACATCTAACATGCACACACGTGCACCTATAAACATACACAGGCATATGCGCATATGCGTGTACCTTTATACGTATACGTACGAAAACCATATATATATATATATATATACGTAGGCATCTAAATCTACATATCCGTACGCATACGCAAGTTCCCCAATCAGAGCTTGCCTCTGTAGGGGTCCTAGCGGATTCATATGGTTAGATTAGGCTTGCCGCCGACTTTCGCCGCACGCCCGGGTGCCCAGGTGCCCAGGGCTGCCCGGGTGCCTGGGTGCCCGGACGTGCCCGGGGGTGCCCGAGTGCCAGGGGGTGCCCTATATCCCTATAGCCCTATAGCCCAATAGCCCTATAGCCCTACAGCCCTACAGCTCTGTAGCTCTATAGCCCTATAGCCCTATAGCTCTATATAGCCCTATAGCCCTATAGCCGTATAGCCCTATAGCTCTATAGCCCTATACGCCTATACCCTCTAGCCCTATAGCCCTATAGCCCTATAGCCCTACAGCCCTATAGCCCTATGGCCCGATTGACCAGTAGCTCTATTACCCTATAGCCCAATAGCCCTCATAGCCCTGTAGCCCTATAGCCCTACAGCCCTAAAAAGATTATGATTGGGGCTTTTCTCCGGTATCATATAAATACATGTACATACATGCATGCACATGGACACATATTTCTGAACACCAAGTTACACGTGTAAACATACACTTCTACAGGAGTACATGTATAAATCCAGGCATATACACATATACATGCACATCTAGATGTGTATATATACGTCTGCACAAACACATACAGATACGTATACATCTGCATATACAGCTACATACGTACACACAAATATGTGTATGTGTGCATGTCGGAGCTTGGGGGGTGAGTCCGACGTGAAACGGCGACCCCCCCTGTCGGGAAATCGATTTCGGTTTCGGGTTCGTGTCGTGCGTGCGGTGCGTGCGTGCGGGCGAGGCGAAGCTGCGTGGGCGGGCAAGAGGAAATCCTCCTGTGGCTGGGCCGCGGCCAGACCAAATGTTACTCCTCCGGCGGCCGGTGCCGCGCGGTGTCCCGCCAGTGTCCCGCGGGTGTCCCGAAATCCTCCTGTGGCTGGGCCGCGGCCAGACCAAATGATATTCCTCCGGCGGCCGGTGCCAAGCGGTGTCCCGCCGGTGTCCCCTGGTGTCCCGTGGTGTCCCGTGGTGTCCCGTTGAGTGAGATCGATAGTGAGATCGATAGTGAGATCGATAGTGAGACCGATAGTGAGATCGATACT
>CAUYUJ010015778.1:160934-250934 GCA_963575745.1 Prorocentrum cordatum | reverse complement strand
GAGCAGCCACGGAGCAGGGCCAGGGGTTCGGCGTTGACAAGGGCAGGGAGCTCCACATGCAGACCCTTGCCAGGTGCGTGCCGCAGCCGAGGCAGGCCCCCCGCCGCGCCAAGCTGGGGGCAGGCCGCAGATCAAGAACGCAGGTCCTGAACCCACGGCAGCGGCAGCAGAGGCGGGCAACAGGGCGCAGGACCGGGGAGGCAGACGGTCTGGCCCTGGCCTCCGAGAAGACGTGCCAGCAACCCAGAGGCACCGCGTAGGAGGGCTCGGAGCTTGCGCCAAGTGCAGGATGAGCCCATCAATGACTGCTTGAGCCCAGGGCTGGTCAGGGCTGGGGGCGGCCGGAACGGGAGAGATCACGAGAGGGTGGCGCTAGCGGGAATTGGGAGTAGTGCCGAGGCGGTTCCACTGGGAAATGGAAACAAGAAGCTCTGAAAGAAAATCGGCTGGGTACTACCGTAAGCCTCGTGGACTTCACACAGGCAAACCAGGAGACGGGACTTGGGAGGTACCTGCGGGCAGCCCAGGAAAGGTACTTAGGAGGTACCTGCGGGCAGCCCAGGAGAAGGGACTTGGAAGGTACCTGCGGGCTGCCCAGGAAAGGGACTTGGGAGGTACGGGTTGGGGTCCATGTGGCTGGCTTCTGTCACGTTCTGTCGGCGACCACTGACCCAGGCCCGCCACGCGGCGCGGGCCTCCTCTCGGCACGGGGCGTCGTGGCTGCGGATGCAAGACACCCGCCGAATCAGGATTCGACGGGCGGCCACGTCGCCGGGCGCACCAGCCACACGGGAGTGGGCAAGGAAGGCAAACGAGACCCGCCGCGCCGCGGGCGAGCAAAAACCCGGAGCACCGTCAGCCGCAAAAGTGGCGCGGTCGGACTGGGGCCGCGGGTGAGCGGGGGTCGGCGCCGATGCTGGCAAGGGCCCCCGAGCCCGCCGCGCCACAGGCACCCAGAGGGTCGCGGCACACGCACACACACACACACACACAAACACACACACACACACACACACACACACACACACACACACTTTTTGGCGTCGCGCCAGGCGCGCGGCGTCACGGTGCCACGGCGTACAAACGCTGGGAGACGCGCGCGCAAGCACACACACACACAGAACACACACACACACATGTTTTGGCGTCGCGCCAGGCGCGCGGCGTCACGTCGTCACGGCGTAGAAACGTTGGGAGATGCGCGCGCACGCACACACCCACACACAGAACACACACACACACACACACACACACACACGCACGCACGCACGCACACACACACACACACACACACACTCTTTCGTCTTTCACCCACACACACACAACGAAACACAACAACGAACTGCGAAAGCAGCTGCCACGACGAGGCTTCTGCAGCCCTGGGACCTTCGTCTTCTTCTTTTTCTTCCCCGCCGCTGCCGCCTCTCCGTTCCGAGCCCGACATCCACCGTCGTGAAAAAGCACTGCGCCGTAACAACAAGCATAAAAACAAGCGGCGCCTCAACACCCTCCTCTCAAATGTGGCTTCTCCAGCCAGATCGACGCGTGGGGGTCCCAAAGCCAACCGGGTCCTCAGCCACAAGTTAGAGCCGGTCGTGACTTCTTCCACGACGCCCGGACGCCAGGGCTGGGTGGAAAGTCCAGGGGCAATGCCACTTCGGGCAGGCCCCCCCCATCGAGAAGAACACTTGTCGTGTCGGGAGGAAGGGGCTGGGAGGAAGAAGGGCATTGGCAATGGCATCTGGATGCAAGGAACGATACCTTCGGCCGCCCGAGGAGAATAATATCCCATTTCTCCCAATCCCATCCTCCCAACCCGACAGTCGGCTACACGCAAGAGTGACCCCGGGCAAGAGTGGCCTCTGGCGCGCGGCTTAAAGGGGGGGCCCTTTGGGGACACCACCAGGCGCACAAGCCGCTGCTACAGGATCGCGTTCAGCGATGGGGAGGCCCCCGTTGGGGGCCCGCACCAGAGGTCACTCCGGCGAGAGGTCACTCTTGCGTCTAGTCGAGACAACTGTCTTCCCGACCCATGGCCCGCTGGCTCCGCCCCAGACTTTCCAAGAGGCCGCCGCACCTCTGCGGGCTCGCCCTCCGGCTCCGACCCCGGCGCGGGCATCTCTGGCGCCGCGGGAGGGCCGACGGCCCTGGCCGCCGCCGCGAAGATGGCGCTGGTCAGGAACGACGAGGGCCCGATCGGGATCGGGTTGTCGTCGTGCGGGGTGTCCGCCTGGCGGGCCGGGGGCCCCGAGCGACCTGGACCTCCAGGCGCCGCGAGCAGCTCACGGCCGACGCTGTCTCGCCGCGGCGGCCTCCCGAGGCCGCCCTCGGGCCCCGGGGCCTGCAGGAGAGGACCCGCGACGAAGGGCCAGTCCTGGGCAGGAGATGCACGGAGGTGCAGGGCCCACGTCGCGAGAGAACACGACGGCGGAGATCTGCGGAGAGGGTGGACTGCGGTCAACCAGCACGACAGGGGCGATCTCGGGCACCCTGAAGCCAAACATGTGTTCATCTCTTGGGGGGGCACAGCTTTTGCTTCCGCCGCCTTCCGCCGAGTTTCCGCCGGCTTCCGCTGGCGGAGGCGGCCTCGTTTTGCTTCCGCCGACCTTCCGCCGCCCTTTCGCCGCCTCCCGCCGCGGAAGAGATGGCAACTCCTTCAGTCATAGAAGCTACACATGGCAACCTCTCCCCTCCCTCCCCCTCCTCTTCAGTCTGCAAACGAATTATACCATGCATCAAACATCAACAGAACCTACCCCTGCTGCACGTCCTCAAAACAGTCCGACGGGCCCGCCCGCTACCTCCTTTCAAGCACCCGCGCCCCTACACTCACTCGGCGCGGGAGGAGAAGCCAAACAAGGCGAGGCCTCGGACAAGGTCAGGCCGACCTACCGAAGCGAGGGGAGGGGCTGGGCCGAGAGGAGGAACCTCTGGGAGCCCATGCTGGGCGTCTATTCGAGTCCGAGAGGGAGGCCGCCGGGCCGACACGCCCATCCAACGTGATGGGTGCTTCCCGCGCAGATCCAAACCAATTGCCGCTCACGGCCGCCCGCGCGGGCGCCAGGGCAATTCGGCGCGAGAGCACTGCGACCCCACCTCGCCCCAGGGTGCCCGACGGATCCGCACGTGGTGCAAAAAATTAAAGATTCGCCCAGAGCTCCATCGGAGCCTTCGATTGGCACCTCCAAACACGAGTGGCCGCGAGCGTGCCACGGCCTGAGGCCTTCCAAGGCGCCGGCATCCGCGCCGCAATCAGGGGCGGCCATGCCGCCCACATCCGAAGAACCGCCGCACGCCTGCAGAGGGCGGCTCGGGCCGTCGGCCTCCGCTGGGGGGAACTCTCCAAGGTCCACGTGCTGAAACCAAGAGAGGGGAACGTGGTCGAACGACCTCTCGTCGGCAATGAAGGCCTCCTGCCGCGCCGAGAAAATCGGTACTTCTCTGGCCACCTCGTGACAGCCGTGGATCAGGAGGCGATCCTGCTCCGAGATGCGGTACAGCTCGGCCCCGCAACGAGCATATCTGTCAGACGCCCTGTTGCCAAGCCACTGAACGCGAGTCAGTAGCCCCCGCACCACATCAGTGGCGCTGCAGTGGGCGGGCATTTTATGCACAACCACGCCGTCCAGCTCGTCGTGGACCTGCGCCCACCAATGGGCCCGAGGGTTGCACGGGCTCGAAACGGCCCGAGAGTCCGACGCGCAGGCGGCGATGCTGGCGCAATCGATATGCATCTGGCACCCTTCCACAAGCACTGCGTAGCGGGCGAGTTGAAGGACGCCGCAATCTTCGCCAGCCCTCGCTGCCTGGAGGGGGGCCTCATCCTGGCACCACCCCCAAGAGCACGTTGAGCACATCCTCATCCTCATCCGTCCCCACCTCCGACCATCCCGCCACCCCCAAAAGCGAAATCGAGCCGTCGAAGGCCGACCCGTCGGTGAAGACATGGACCTCGGGCCCCAAGAGCAACCCATCTTGGGGCCAATTATACCTGTGGAGATAGCACGAGGAGCGGTCGGATTGAGGGCAGGCCGTAATCTAGATGTTACACATTCGTCTTGGAAGTTTGCAACAGTTACACCAGTTCGGGCGGGGCATTTTCGAAATGGGACTAACACTTGTGACTTCGGACTCTAGCAACATGAATCGATGGAAAGCGGATCGTTGTCACAACGAGGCGCTCGCTTGAGATATCCTCATATACCTTATTCCGACATCTAAGAAATCTGCAGCAGTTACACGGGCGGAAGCTCTCGTTGGATAGCTACTCGGCTTTGTGCTCCTCTATCTCTCTCCCCCAAATCCATCATACACGACAAAATGGTGCAAGGCGATTCCTCCTCCTTCTCCTCCTCCTCTGGCCTCGATGACAGCGGCGCTCACCGTGCCGGCAGGGACGTTCAGGTGCTCTTCCACCTGGCCAGCTCCGCAAGCCCTGATGACACCCGCACGGACCTCTCTTTGAGAAGGTGTTCTTACTTCTGCCAATTTGTGCACACACCTCCAGCGTCGATGCAAAACACTACGACTGGTTTTTGCCGTTTCGGCCCCCAGGGGCAGTCTTCCAGCCCCAGGGCCATCAGAAAAACTACTCACAGCGACAGATCAGTCCCTGGGGTAGTGGTGGGCCCAAGTCGCGAAAAGCCCAATGTCGAAGGCTTGGGAGTGCCGCGCCTCCTTCAGCTCCCGCCGGCGGACCACCGTTCACTATACCTCCGCCACCGCTGGCTTGCTGCCAGTCTCCGCCGATGGGCCGAGGCCCAGACGACGCGTGGGAGCCTGGAGCTCTCGACCCCAGCACTCGAACGGATTCCCCGCTGCGTGTCGCTTCTGCTGGGGGGAAGCTAGCAGGCCTCCAAAAACAGTGCGTCCGCGACGAGTGTCTCTAACTCGATTGACCCAAGTAGCCCAAGTAGCCCAAGTAGCCCAAGTAGCCCAAGTAGCCCGAGTAGCCAAAGCTGTGAGGATGTCTCGAGCGGCGGCGCACGAGTTGTGAGGATGTCTCGAGTGGCCCGAATAGCCCAAGTAGAGGGTTGATCCTAGTAGCCCAAGTAGCCCAAGTAGCCCAAGTAGCCAAAGTTGTGAGGATGTCTTGAGCGACGGCGCCAGAGTTGTGAGGATGTCTCGAGCGGCCCAAGCAGCCCCAGTAGAGGGTTTGAGCGGTGGTGCCCGAGTTGTGAGGATGTCTCCATCGCAGGCGCCTAAGTTGTGAGGATGCCTCGAGCGGCGGTGTCCGACTTGTGAGGATGCCCCGAGCGGCGACGCGCAGGTCGAGTCAGGTCTAGCGGGACATTACATTATGATGCGTGGCCGAGGTGGCACTCCAGTGCCCCCAGCGAGGCGCCGCTTCGGGTCAACACGGTAGCAGAATCAAGCCGAATCAGACGGGGCGGAAAACGTCAGAAGAAAAAGTCACCCCGAGGCCCCCGGTCACTTTTTTCCGGCCCAAGTAAGGCGTTGCCCCGACTAGCCCAAGTAGCCAAAGTTGCGAGGATGTCTCGAGCGGCGGCCCAAGTAGCCCAAGTAGAGGGTTGACCCTAGTAGCTCAAGTAGCCCGAGTAGCCAAAGCTGTGAGGGTGTCCCGAGCGGCGGAGCCAGAGTTGTGAGGATGCCTCCAGCGACCCAAGTAGCCAAAGTAGAGGATTGACCCAAGTAGCCCAAGTAGCCAAAGTTGTGAGGATGTCTTGAGCGACGGCGCCAGAGTTGTGAGCATGTCTCGAGCGGCAAAAGTAGCCCAAGTAGAGGGCTGACTCAAGTAGCCCAGGTAGCCCATGTAGCCAAAGTTGTGAGGCCGTCTCGAGCGGCGGCGTGCGAGTGTCGAGGATGTCTTGAGCGGCCCAAGTAGACCAAGTAGAGGGTTGACCCAAGCAGCCCAAGTAGCCCAAGTAGCTCAAGTAGCCAAAGCTGTGAGGATGTCTCGAGCGGCGGCGTACTAGTTGTGAGGATGTCTCGAGCAGACCGAGTAGCCCAAGTAGAGGGTTGACCCAAGTAGCCCAAGTAAACCAAGTACTTGGGCTACTTGGGCTACTTGGGCTACTCGGGTCAACCCACGTTCGGGATCCCAAGTAGCCCAAGTAGCCAGAGTTGCGAGGAGGTCTCGAGCGGCGGCACAAGAGTTGTGAAGATGTCTCGAGCGGACCAAGTAGTCCAAGTAGAGGGTTGACCCAAGTAGCCCAAGTAGACCAAGTATCCAAAGTTGTGAGGATGTCTCAAGCGGCGGTGCCAGGGTTGTGAGGATGTCTCGAGCGGCCCAATATGCCCAAGTAGAGAGTTGACCCAAGTAGCCCAAGTTGCCCAAGTAGCCAACGTTGTGGGAATGTCTCGAGCCGCGGCGCCAGACTTGTGAGGATGTCTCGAGCTAGTTGGGCCACTTGGGTCAAACCCTTGGGCTACCTGAGCTACCTAGGCTATTTGGGATACTTGGTCTGCTTGGGTCAGGCCCTCTAGTTACGCTGCTTGGGCTACTCAGGACCCCAAGTAGCCCGAGTAGCCAGAGTTGTGAGGATGTCTCGAGCGGCGGCGCCAGAGTTGTGAGGATGCCTCGAGCGACCCAAGTAGCCAAAGTAGAGGATTGACCCAAGTATCCCAAGTAGCCAAAATTGTGAGGATGTCTCAAGCGGCGGCGCCAGAGTTGTGAGGATGTCACGAGGTACTTGGGCGACTTGGGTCAAACCCTTGGGCTGCTTGGGCTACTTGGGTCTAACCCTCTACTTGGGCTACTTGGGCTACTTGGGCTATTTGAGCTACTCGGGTCAACCCAAGCTCAGGACCCCAAGTAGCCCAAGTAGCCAAAGTTGTGAGGCCGTCTCGAGCGGCGGCGCCAGAGTCCCCCTCCTCCCCATCCATCTCCGCATCATCATCGTCATCATCTAAAGCAGCAGCATCAGCACCAGCATCATCATGAGCAGCCTCATCATCATCATCATCATCATCATCATCATCATCAGCATCATCATCATCATCATCAGCATCATCATCATCAGCATCATCATCATCATCATCAGCAGCAGCAGCATCATCACCATCATCATCAGCATCACCAGCAGCATCCGCATCAGTATCATAATCATCAGCATCAGCAGCAGCATCATCATGCTCCTGATGAAGCTCATCCTCCTCCTCATAATCATCCTGCTCCTCCTCATCATCATCAGCGTCATCACCAGTATCAACATCTTTTTCTTCCTCATGCTCCTCCTCCTCCTCTCCATCCTCTTCCTCCACCTCCGCCTCCGCCTCCGCCTCCTCTTCCGCCTCATCCGTCTCCTCCTCGTCCTCCTCCTTCTGCTCCTGCATCTCGGATTCCTCCTCCTCCTCCTCATCATCATCAGCCGCATCAGCATCATCACCATCATCAACATCAGCATCATCAGCATCATCAGCATCATCACCACCATCATCAGCATCATCAGATTCACCTTATTCATCATCAACATCTGATTTCTCCTCCTCTTCCTCCTCTTTTTCCTCATCCTCCTCCCCCTCCTCCTCCTCCGGCTCTTCCCCCTCCTCCTCCTCCATCCTCTTTCTCCTCCTCCTCCTCTCCTCCTACTACTACTACTACTCTTCCCCTCCTCATCCTCCTCCTCCTTCTCCTCATCCTCCTCCTCTTCCTCTTCCTCCACCGCCGCCGCCCTCCTCCTCCTCCTCCTCCTTCCCTTCCTCCTCCTCCTCCTTCCTCCTCCTCCTCCTCCTTCTCCTCACCCTCCTCCTCCTCCTCCTCCTCCTCCTCCTCCTCCTCTCCTCCTCCTCCTCCTCCTCCTCCTCCTCCTCCTATTCCTCCCCCTCCTCCTCCTCCTACCTCAACCTCCTCCTCCTCCACCACCTCCTCCTCCTCATCGTCCTCCTCCTCCTCCGCCGCCTTCTCCTCTTTCGCTTCCCCTTCCTCCTTCCTCCTTCCTTCTTCCTCCTTCCTCAATCCTCCGTTCCCCTTCCCTCTTCCTCCTTCCTCCTCCCTCCTTCGTCCGTCCTCCTTCCTCCTCTCTCATTCCTCCTGTATCCTTCCTCCTACCTCCTACCTCTTTCCTCCTCCCTCCTTCCACCTTCATCCTTCCTCAGTTCTCCTTCTTCCTCCTCATTCCGCCTTCCGCCTTCCTCGTTTCTCCTTCCTCCTTCCGCATTCATCCCTCCTCCTCCTCCTCCTCCTCCTCCTCCTCCTCCTCCTTCTCCTCATCATCATCATCATCATCATCATCATCATCATCATCATCATCATCATCATCATCATCATCATCATCATCATCATCATCATCATCATCATCATCATCATCATCATCATCAAAATCAAAATCAAAATCATCATCATCATCATCATCATCATCATCATAATCAGCATCCTCATCAGCAGCATCAGCATCAGCATCAGCATCATCATCGTCATCATCATCAGCAGCATCATCATCATCGTCATCAGCATCAGCAGCAGCATCAGCATCATCATCAACATCATCAGCATCAGCATCACCATCGTCAACATCATCATCATCATCAGCATCAGCATCATCATCATCAGGAGCAGCAGCAGCAGCATCATCATCATCCTCATCATCCTCAGCATCATCTGGAGCAGCAGCAGCATCATCATCAGCAGCATCAGCATCCGCATCCTCATCCTCATCTCATCCTCCTCCTCTTCCTCCTGCTCCTCCTTCTCCTCCTCCTCCGCTTCCTCCTCCTCCATCGTGCCCGTCTTAGGTTGGGACAGCTTCCCCATACCCCTAGTCCACTGCATGCTCCTCCACGTCTCTGACCAGGGCAATCCTTCACGACGACACGAGAGCTATGTGTATAGTAGCATCGAAATTGCCTGGCAGTGATACACCCCGCGCACGACACCGAGGCCCCGCACACGACATGCCCACTGCAGTGCTGGCAGTAGTGCTCGTCGCTGCAATGTGAACTGTGATTTGCATGTGCAGGCCACGCGCTGTCACGGTGCCCCGAACGTGAGCAAGTAATGGCATGAGCATTAGCGACGGTACCTGACAGTGTGCCGAATACAGTTCGAGTCGTCGTTGGTCGGGTCGGCGTGGTCCGTAGCGTAGTTGGTCGGCATGGTCCTCGTCGTCGTTGTTGCTGTTGCGTCCATGGCCTGGTCTTGCGGTCTGAGCGTACTTGTAGTCGGAGATAGCGTATCATATGCCGCTGCGAGGAGATCGGGGCAACTTGCCTGGGCATCATTTCTGGATGGCCGGCTGGGTTACGCAACCCGTCCAGAACAGAGTAGAAGAAAGGAAAGTAGAGAAGAGTGAACTATAGAGTAGAGTATAGGGTAGAGAGCAGAGGAGAGGAGAGGAGAGGAGAGGAGAGGAGGGGAGAGGAGAGGAGAGCCGAGCAGAATGGGGTGGGAGTAGGAGTAGGAGTAGGAGCAGGAGTAGGAGCAGGAGTATGAGTATAAGCAGGAGTAGGAGTAGGAGCAGGAGTAGAGCAGAGAGCAGAGAGCAGAGCAGAGCAGAGCAGAATAGCGTAGGGTAGCATAGATCAGAACAGGGTAGGGTGAGATGGAGTGGGGTGGGTTGAGACAGAGAGGAGTAGAGCAATGTAGAATAGAGCAGAGGAGAAGATGGGTAAATAATGCAATCGAGCAGGATATATTTGAGCACAGTAGAGTATACTATGATTTGCTATGAACAGAGTCGAGTAGAGCACAGTAGAGAAGAGTAGAGCGGAGTAGAGTAGAGTAGAGTAGAGTAGAGTAGAGTAGGGCATAGTAGAGCAGAGCAAAGCAAAGCAGAGAAGAGTAGAGTAGATTAGAGAAGAGTAAAGTAGGGGAGAGTAGAGTAGGGGAGAGTAGAGTCGGGTAGAGTAGAGTAGCGTAAAGTAGAGTAGCGTAACGCAGAATAGCAGAATGTAGAGTAGAGTAGAGTAGAGTAGAGTAGAGTAGAGTCGAGTAGAGTAGAGTAGAGTATAGTAGAGCAGAGTAGAGTATAATAGAGTAAAGTAGAGTAGAGTTGAGTAAAGTAGAGTAGAGTTGAGTAGGGGAAAGCAGAGGAGAGTAGGAGTATGTAGGAGTCCGTTTAGCCAGGTCGGGCGAGTCAGAGGACCCCACTCCGTTCCACCCTCCCTGCCACGGCATGAGAATCAGTTGTTACACCATTGGGTACTGGACGTGGAACGCGCTCCAGCCTCGCAAACGGAAGGCGCTCGCCCGCGGCCCCGCTTCCGACAGCTCGGCGAGCAGAACACCGCGCGGGCCGCGCGTTTTGCGCGGCCCCGCTGCCGCCGCTTGCACGCGATTCGACGAGCGAGCCGTGCACCGCGGCCGCGATGGACACCGCTGCCGAACAAAATGTGCACAGAGCCTGGGCGAGGGCGACCAGTCGCCCACCCGCGCGGGCCCTCAGACATTGGCGAATGACAAAAAAGTAGGGCATGGAGGCAGGAACGCAGCGTTCTGGCGAAGTCCGCGGTGCCGAGGCGAGAGCTACATCTTCGCCCGCTCGCGCGTCGACGAAGTGACGTGCGAAAAATGCGTGCCCCACCCCAGCGGGAGCTCAGCTCTCTAGAAAAATGACCGCGGCGCCGAGGCGAGAGCGAAATGTTGGCCTTTCGCGAAGAATGTGCGACCACCCCCGGTGCTGCCACGCACTTGGCAACATAGACGACAGAATGTTCTTGTTGTGGCGGAAATCGTCGACGCCGAAATTCGTTGCGTCGCCCGCCCCCCCTCCCCCTCCCCCCCAGCGCGCACGCGAAGGGTGAAAAGAGGGCGATAGGAGGGAGGGCGGAGAGATGGGGAGAGAGGAGGAACCTCCTTGGGCCCCTCCTCCTCGCTCCTACTCCCTCCTCCTGCTCATCCTCCTCCTCCTCCTCCTCCTCCTCCTCCTCCTCCTCCTCCTCCTCCTCATCATCATCATCATCATCATCACCATCATCATCATCATCATCATCATCATCATCGTCATCATCATCAGCATCATCATCATCATCACCACATCCTCAGCCTAAATAACAACATCATCACAAACCTTATCATCATCCTCACCACCATCATCAACCCATGATAATGATCACCGCCACATCCACCAGCAGCAGCACAACAACACAACCGCCAGCATCATCACCAGCATCATCATAATCATCATCACCATCATCATCACCAGCAGCAACAACACCATCATCACCACCGCCACCAGCATCAGCAGCATCAACGACATCAACATCAACATAAGCACCATCACCATCATCATCATCATCATCATCATCATCATCATCATCATCACACTCATCATCAGCATCATCATCACCAGTACGATCATCATCCTTAACAGAATTACCAGGAGCATCCTCATAATCATCATCCACATCATCGTCTGTCATTATTGGCATCATCATCGTCATCATGATCACAGCCACCAACATGATCAGCTGCACCATCATCGTCAGGATCATAATCATTGTGATCACCATCACAATCAGAATCACCACAACCAAGGTCATCATCATCATCATCATCAGCAGCAGCATCGTCATTAGCATCATCATCATGGCCAGCAGCAGCAACAACATTATCCCCACTACCACCGCCACCATCAGCATCAACAACGCCAACATCAGCATAGTCATCATCATCATCGTCACAGCACCATCACCACCTGTCATTATCATGAAACCACCACCGCCACCATCATCATCCACAGCATCAACATCAGCATCGTCAGCATCATCATCGTCATCGTCATCATCACCACCACCATTGTGATCATCGTCCTGTTCACAATTAACAGCAGCATCATCAAAATCATCATCACCTGTCACTATCATGAAATCACCCATGCCAACATCATCATCAGCAGCAACAGCATCATCATGAGCACCACCACCACCATCATCATCATCATCATCACCAGCATCATCAGTATCATACTCATCATAATCATCAGCATCACCACCGCCATCATCATCGTAATCATCATCATCATCATCATCATACTCATCATCACCATCGTCATCATCATCATCACCAACGTCATCATCCTCATCATCATCAGCAGTAGCAGCATCACCATCATCGTCATCATCAGCATCATCATAATCATCATAATCATCAGCATTATCATCTTCATCATCATCAGCAGCATCATCATCAGCATCTTCATCAGCATCAGCATCATCATCATCAGCATCATCATCATCCTCATCATCCTAATCATCAGCAGCATCATCATCATCTCATCCTTCTTTTCCCTCCTCCTGCTCCTCCTCCTCCCTTGAGTTCCTCCTCCCCAAAGGGGGGTCCCCCGCCTGGCTCTCCTTGCTGGCGACCCTGTGCGCCTTCCGCCACGGCGGCTTCCGCGCCGACGCCTCGCCCGCCGCATCCGGCTGCACTTCGGCAGGCCGGTCGGGCTCCGTGCACGGCTCCTGAGAGAGGGTGGGGGGCTCTGTCGGAAGGCACGGCGGGCGATCCGCTCTCTCCCCGTTCCGTCCCCGCCCTCGGGCTCCAACCCCCGCTCCTTATCGCACGTGCTGCTTCTGCTCCTACTCCTCCACTTCCTCCCCCTCCTCCTCCCCCTTCCTTCCTACTTTCTCCTCCTCCTCCTCCTCCTCCTCCTCCTCCTCCTCCTCCTCCTCCTCCTCCTCCTCCTCCTCCTACTCCTCCACCAGCTCCTCCTCCTCCTCCTCCTCCACCACCTCCTCCTCCTCCTACACCAGCTCCTCCTCCTCCTCCTCCTCCTCCTTGTCGTCTTTCTCCTTCCCCTCCCCCTCATCATCATCATCATCATCATCATCATCATCATCATCATCATCATCATCATCATCATCATCATCATCATCATCATCATCAGCATCATCCTCATCAGCAGCATCATCATCATCATCATCATCATCATCATCATCATCATCATCATCATCATCATCATCATCATATTCGTCATCATCATCAGCAGCAGCATCATCATCCTCATCATCATCATCAGCAGCATCATCAGCAGCATCATCATTATCAATATCCTCATCCTCCTCAGCACCATCATCATCATCATCAGCAGCATCATCATCAGCATCATCAGCAGCATCATCAGTCAGCATCATCAGCAGCAGCATCAGCATTACTATCATCATCATCATCATCATCATCATCATCATCATCATCATCAGCAGCAGCAGCAGCATCATGATCATCAACATCAGCGTCATCAGCATCGTCGTCGTCATCATCATTATCAACATCAGTAGCATCAGTAGCATCACCATCATCATCAGCAGCATCAAAATCAGCAACATCATCAGCAGAATCAGCATCATCGTCCTCATCCTCATCATCATCGTCCTAATTATCATCCTTATCCTCATCCTCATCAGCATCAACATCAGCATCATCATCAGTATCAGCATCATCAGCATCAGCATCGTCATCATCATCATCATCATCATCAGTATCGTCATCCTCATACTCGCCGTAACCATCATCATCTGGACAGTCACGATCATAATCGTCACCATCATCAACAGCGTCATCATCGTCATGGCCATTGGCATCGTCATAATCAGCAGCAGCAGAAGCATCAGCATCAGCATCATCATCATCATCAGCAGCAGCAGAATCATCACCATCACCATCACCATCAGCAACACCATGGTCCCCTTTCCCCCCTTTTCCCCCTCCATCTCCCCTCCCCACCTCCTACCAGGTCCCTCTCCTCATCATGAGCAACAGCATCGTCATTGGTATCATCACCATCGTCCTCGCCCAGGCTTGCTCACACTTGACCACTCATACGCAAACTCGCTCATAGCTAGACTCACTCACACGTGGGGTAACCTGGCACGGCCACACAGAGAACCAACTGTGCGAACCCACTCATACATACAATCGCTCACCCTGAAATCATATACAGACGCTACTCGTACGTGTTCCCATACTCTCTGATAGTCATGCTCCTGGAGACTCAGACTCAGTAATGCTGATGCCCACTCATACACACAGACCCGATAAAACTACCCACTCAAACTCAGACGCACGCACACTCAGGCTCAATCACACGCAGACCCATTCAACTTCGGAGCCACTCGTACTCAGCCATCCATGCTGAGCCACACATACCCAGACCCACTCACATCTCCTCCGACTCCAACTCGAGCCATGTTACACTGATACACAATCATACCCAGACATGCTCATACTCAGACTCCTGTGTTCTCAGACCCCCGCGTACTCGGCACGACTCATACTCAGACCTACTCATGTTCAGTCACCAGTACTCGAAGTCACTCACGTCCAGACTCAGTCGTACCCTGTCGCTTGTACTTTCGTATTCACACGCTCATGAAGGTTCACTCGGGTTCACTCGTATTCACACGCTCATGAGGGTACCCGCTAGCAAAGGGATGCACGTATGGAGGACAAAAATGAGGTCCAGTCCGCGCTTCGATGCCAAGTGCTTATGAACACCACACTGGATTGACTCCCTCATCCCTGCCTCTCCATCCCCCCGTTTCCGAGGAGGGTCGGGGACGGGGGGGCCCCTAGAGGCCAGACGAGGCATGCGAAACAGCCCCAGTGCTGAGCTGCAACGGCCGCCAGCAGCGCGCGAGCAGTCTACAGAAAACGAAAAGCCAAACGCGCGGACGAAACACACGACAAGTGCGAAAAGTGTACGGGTCGCAACAACAAACACGCGCCCACCACCTGGACTTCGCGAAAGGCGCGAAAGTCGAGAAGCCGAAACATTAACATATGGAATGCCGAAGCGCACGAAAACCCGGAAACCACGTAAAATCCGGACACGGTTCAACTTGTCGGCTTTCTGGATCCACGAGATTCAACGTCCCGCCGCTGCGAAGACGCAAACTGCGACCCACCCCTGGCATCAACTCCTTGCCGGCTTACAGTGTCTGACCTCAAAATCCAAAAACTAAGCCAACGAGCATACGTATCGAGTTCCTTGACTTTCGTCACACTCATCACCCTCATCATCACCATCATCATCATCATCATCATCATCATCATCATCATCATCATCAGCATCATCCTCATCATCATCATCATCATCATCGTCATCATCATCATCACCATCACCATCACCATCATCACCATCATCATCATAATCATCATCAGCATTACCATCATTATCAGCATCAGCATCATCATCATCAGCATCATCATCCGCAGCATAAGCAGCAGCATTATGATTATCGTCGGCATCGTCGGCGACACCATCGTCAGCACCTTCAGCATTATCCTCCATATCCTCCTCCCTAACATCACCCTCATCCTTCACACAATCCTCCTCCTCCTCCTCATCCTTCTCCTCCTTCTGCTCCTCCTCCTCCTCATCATCCTCATCATCATAATCATCAGAATCATCGTCATCATCATCAGCAGCATCATCATCAGCATCAGAAGCATCCTCATCCTCATCCTCATCATCATCACCAGCATCAGAATTATCATCATCATCATAGCCATCATCATCATCATCATCATCATCTTCTCCTTCATCATCATCGGCCTCATCATCGACCTCCTACTCCTCCTCCTCCTGCTCCTCCTCCTGCTCATCACCATCATCGTCATCATCATCGTCATTAGCATACTCCTCTCCCTCATCCTTAACATCATCGGACCATTGACCTAATACTCCGCCTCCCCCCATCACTCACTCACCCCATGTGTGTATGTATATCTATATATATATATATGTGTATGCCTCTCTCTCTCTCTGCCCACCTCATCCTAAGACCATCACTACCATCATCATCAACAGCAACCGCATAATCATCGCATGTGTCGTCGCCATCATCGTACACACCCCTCCATACAATCTGCATCATGAGCATCCTACCCCTCCCTTTACATCGTCCTCATGTTCCTCATCATGAACCTCCTCATGTAACTTTACATCATCCCGTCTGTTCCCAAAACAATGATTTCACTTCAGGGTCTTTCCTTGTGTTACATAAGGAGTCGGATGGGTGTCCCGTGGGCGCCTCGTGGGCGCCTCGTGGGCGCTTCGTGTGCTAAATAGGCGTGCCGAGTTCTCGCCACGTTGCAACCCGCTGCCGCCCGGGAGCGACCCGCTGGACAGGTGTGCCGAAGTCTCGCCACGCTGCCACCCGCGGTCGGGCGTGGGCGCCTCGCCGGCGCATGCCAGCCCATGCACAGAGCCCACGCCACACAGGCACCACGTAGCTTGTGCCACGTGGCTCGCACCACATAGCTTGCACCGCATGGCTTCCATCACATAGCCTGCACCGCAGATCTTACCCGATACAGCTTGCACCACATAGAGTACCCCATACTGACTCTCACTTCTAACAAATAGTTCGGATATGACGGGGGGAGCCACCCCTCCTCCGCGTATTGTTTTCCACATGTATTACGAACGATCGCTTATCTTCAATATCCTATAGTAGAATGCCAGCCCAGCCGGGATCGACACAGCCCCAGGCCATCCCATGAAAATCATGCGGTACACGTGCGTTGCACTGGGAAGTGCTTCTCCAGAACATCCTGTTGTGTTCTGTCCTCCTTGTGAACAGACAGCACCCCGCGCCCTCCATCCTGGCCCCTCCCCCTCCTCCCTCTTCCCTCAGACACTTCGTCGCCGCAAAGGGAGCTCCACCAAAGCCCCGAGGGGGTGGTGCCGCATAGCGTCCCAATGCCCACGTCGGCACACCCAGTGCCGCATAGCAACCCCTCGCAAATTCCGGCACACCCCTTACACGGTTCGCTGCCACATAGGGAGCTTCACCGAACGCCCCCACGGGGTAGTGCCGCATAGCGTCCCCCAAACCATTTCTGCGCACCCACCCGTTTCGTGGCCCCTTTGGGAGCTCCTCCGAACGTCCCCAGGTGCCACAGAGCCCCCCAGTCCATGTCAGCACACCCCTTGCACACGCCTTATGGACCCATGGGGAGCTCCACAGAACGCCCCTACGGGGTGCGTCCACATGCGGCTCCCAACCATTTCGCCACACTCCTCACACGCTTCGTGGCCCCATCGGGAGATCCCCTCCGTCCCGCCTGCCTTGCGGTGCTCACCCTTGCATATGGCTGGGTCCTGCGCCAAGATAAGTAGTAAACTCCCTTGCCCCAAAAACGCATCACGGGGCACGTGCGCGCGCCGCCGCGCGCACGTCAAAATCCTTCAATCCTTAATTTTGATATGAATCTCTCTACGTCCGTGCTTCCCCACCTCTACCATCCTCCCTATCCCCGATCCCTGCATCTGCCCTCCGCATGTCCATGTCGGTAGCCCCCACCACACGCTTCGTGGCCCCTTAGGGAGCTCCACCGAGCGCCCCACTGGGCGGTACCGCATAGCGTCCCCGAGCCCATGTCGGTACACCGCTCACACGTTTCGTGGCCCCACAGGGAACTCAACCGAACGCCCCAAGGGGTGGTACCGCAGTGTCCCCCAGCCCATCTCGACACGCACACACACACACACACACACACACACATACACACACCTCACGCGCTTCGTGGCCCCATAGTGGGCTCCACCGAACGCCCCCGGTACCGCATAGCGTCCTTCAGCCCATTTTGGCACACCCGTCACACGCTTCGCTGCCTCATAGGGAGCTCCACAGAACGCCTCCAAGCGGTGGTACCATACATAGTCCCCCAGCCCATGTCGGAACACCTGCATCACGTTTCGCTGTCCACAAGGAGCTCCACCGAACGCTCCACGGGGTGGTACCGCATAGCGTCCCCCAGCCCAGGTCGGCACCCCCCTCAAATGCTGCGTGGCCCCACATGGACATCCACCGAGCGCCCCAGAGGGTGGTACTGCATGGCGTCCCCCAGTCCACTTCAGCATACCCCTCACACGTTTCATGGCCCTATAGGGAGCTCCACAGGACGCCCCTTGGGTGGTACCGCATGCGTTCCCCAGCTCATGTCGGCACACCCCTCACACGGATCGTGGCACTGTGGATAGCTCCACCGAAGCCCACAGGTGGTGGTGCTGGTGATACCACACACCGCCTCCGCCCATGTCGGTAGAAACCTTCACACGCTTCGTGGCCCCAAAGGGAGCTCCATCGAACATGGGTTGGTACCGCATAGTCCCCCAGCCCATGCCGACACGCCACACGTTTCGCTGCCCCACAGGGTGCTCCACCGAACGCCCCAGAGGGTGGTACCGCATAGCCCCACCAGCCGTTTCCGGCGCAACCCTCACACGCTTCGTAGCCCCAGAAGAAGCCCCACCGAACACTATCAAGGGGCTGTACCGCCTCCTCCAGCTCGTTTTGGCTCACTCGTCACACGCTTCGTGGCCCCATCGCGAACTCCACCAAACGCCCCCAGGAGGTGCAACCACACAGCGTCACCCAGCCAATTTCGGCACAACCCTCACACGCTTCGTGACCCCATGAGGAGCTCCAGAGGAACGCTTCCAGGGGCTAGTACCGCATGGCGTCCCCCAGCCCATGTCGGCACACCCCTCACATGTTTCGTGACCCAATTCGGAGCTCCAGTACAGCATAGCGTCCCCAGCTCAAATCGGCACGCCCCTCATACGTTTCGTGGCCCCACTGGGAGCTCCACAGAACGCCCACAAGCGGTGGTGCCATACAGCGTCCACCAGCCCAAGTCGGCACCCCCCTCACATGCTTCGTGGCCTCGTAGGGACCTCCACCGAAGCCCCAAGGGGTGGCACCGCATAGCGTCCACGAGCCCATCTCGACATACCCCTCACACGCTTCATGGCCCCATAATGGGATCTCCACCGAACGCCCCCAGAAAGGTGGTACCGCATAGCGTCCCCCAGTCAATTCGGGCACATCCCTCACACGCTTCGTGGCCCCACAGGGGACTCCACCGAAGCCACCAGGGGGGAGGGGGGGGCGCACATGGGGATCCCCGCCCATGTCGGTACACCTTAAACACGCTTCGTGGACCAATCGGAGATTTCCCTCACTCGTCCCACCTGCCTTGCGACATTCACGCTTACATATGATTGGACCCTTCTTCACTATACCTGCTTACAATCGATACACATGGCCACTCAGAACCATTGGTTCGACATAACAATTGCCAGCTTTCTGCGCGCGCACACTCAGCGAAATCTTGGAAAACCGCTGGCGTTGAATTGGTCTGCCAAGCCAGGGAGTGCGGGCCACTTGCGCGCGTATGTCACAAACGCTCAACCACCATCGCGCGCCAACAGGCTCTGTCAAATAACGACGTGCGGGCCACACGCGCGCGCCTCCGCGCACCTGCGCCAAAATCCGCTCCGAACCATTGATGTTCTAACTGCACGTGCCAGCACGGTTCATAAAAAATGCCCTGGTGCTGGAATTTCTGCGGACGTGCACTCCACCAGCACACTCGTTGTCATCATCATCATCGGCGTCATCATCATCAGCGTCATCATCAGCATCATCATGGGCATCATCATCATCATCCTCACCATCATCATCAGCATCACCCTCATTAACAACAACAGCAACAGCATCAGCATCAGCATCAAAACCACCATTATCAGCATCGTCATCATCGTCATCATCAGCAGCATCAACATCAGCATCATCATCGTCAGTATCATCGTCATTATCCTCCTTACCATCATCAGCAACAGCATCAGCGGCAGTGCTGTCATCATCATCATCATCATCATCATCATCATCATCATCCTCATCATCGTCATCATCATCACCACCACCGTCATCATAATATCCCTCTTCATCACCATGCGCATCATCATACTCACCATCATCATCACCATCCAACTCACCATCGTCATCGCCATCGCCTGGATGATGGTCACAGTACTCATCGTTGAAGTAGTCCTCCTCATCAACCCGCTGCGCGCGAGCACTTCCTCAGTGTCGTTACCAGCACCATCGCCATCATCATCGCCAGCATATCCGTTGCCACGGCCATTCTCACCACAATCACCTTCATCACCATCACCATCGTCGTCGTCGGCATCGTGTC
The DNA here is from genome assembly GCA_963575745.1 of Prorocentrum cordatum. NCBI lineage: Eukaryota > Dinophyceae > Prorocentrales > Prorocentraceae > Prorocentrum > Prorocentrum cordatum. The sequence goes on along the minus strand of CAUYUJ010015778.1, from coordinate 231,046 downwards.
GCCCCCATCGCCGCTGCCATCGCCATCGGCATCTGCGTCATAACCCCTGTCATTGCCATCGTCGTTGGCGTCGCGCCCGTCAGCATTGCCAACAGTAGTTCGCGAAATGGAAGACGGACTCGCTTGCGCGGGTGAGTTCGACGCGCCCGTGCGTTCGCTGAGATCATGGCCACGTGCGCGCTCCCGACAAATTGCGGGTGGGCGGGTGGGACGGCTGCACGAGCAAGGGCGGTTGTCACGCGCAGATGTTGCGCGGCGGACGATATGCACTGCATAGCCCGAAATCGCATATTATCAACAACTTTGGCGCCTCAACGAGAAAAACGTGCCAAACCTCTGCGCGCGCACTTGCTGAAAACTTACGAGAACAACTGCTTAAAACCATTGTTCGATCAAACCATGCAGGCCACCTGCGCGCGCATGTTCAAAACGTTCAAACACCATGGCGGGCGCATCAAATGTTTCAAATAGTACAATGCGGGCCAGACGCGCGAATCCGCCGCTCGCGCGTCAAAATCGTCCAACAACAGACTGTGGTTTGACCAGGTCGGCACAATGATGTTCGAAACATACGAAAACAATGTGGTTTGTTTGGTGTGTCTGAATGTTTCAATTTCTGCGGACGCACACCTCCTCACCGCCTTCACCAAGACATTCGCCACCATGATCGTCAGTGGCATGACTGCAATCGTCAGCACCATCACCACCACCACCATCATCATCAGCATCATCATCACATAACATCACATCGCATCACATCACCATCATTACCACGGTCGTCGGGATCATCACCACCGAAGTCATCGTCGATGTCGTCGCTTTCCCATTTTTTACGCGCGTGCAGTTCCTCATCCGCATCACCAGCACCATCGTCGTCATCAGCATCCTCATTAGCACCATCAGCATCCCCATCGTCATCCTCATCATCATCGCTACCGTCACTCTGGTCCCGTCATCCCCATCAACATCAATTTCATCGCCACCACGATCGTCATCGTCGACATCATCCCCACCATCGCCCTCAATATCATCAGCGTGATCGTCACGGTTGTTGTCGCCGACCGGTCGAGTGTGGCCAAAAACCAATGGGTGGGTGGGTGGGATGTTTACACGAGCAAAGGAAGTTACGATTTCAATATTTGCAGAAAATACTTGATCCACATAGCGTGCACCGAGCAGCTGACACCATATAGAAAAAGACCATCGATGTTGCTCCACATACCTCGCACCCTCAGAGAACAACAACTTACTGATACGAGGAACGATCGCCAACATGTATATCGATACATACAGAAATACCTAAGCCCCCCTTTCCTGTCACCCTTATTTGAAGGGGAACTGGGGCACACAAATAAATAGACACAAATAACCAGATCTCCCATATTTTCCCGTATGTTGTGGTTTTTTTGTCTCCCCCCCACTTTCCACATTTTCCCATCGTTTCCCAGGGATCGACGATTAATTGTGTCTGTGTGTTTCTTCCCCTCCTGATTATTGTTGTCCTCCTTTTCCTTGACGCCGAGCCAGCGCCTGGCGCCGCTGGGCGTTCGCCGGCAGGCAGGCGGAACACTTTGAGATGGTCTACATCGGCGCTCCGAAAGTTTATTCCGATTTGAAAGGCACGGCGCCGCGCGAATGCAGCGCAAACGCTGTGCTGGAAGGGCGCGGCAATGCAATGCATGCCCCCTGGACAAGCGAGAGCAGCCGCGCCCCCGTGCGAACCCCGATCCCGCGCGGGGCACGTTCCCGTTGACAATGGCTCACCCGGGAAGCCGTTTCTTGCGCGGGAATCCTGAGCGGTCTGCCCATCGGCGGCCCCTTCGGACGAGGCCCGGAAACACCGAGAAACCCTTTTTAGTAGGAAATTTTGAACGGTTTGCCAATGTTCGGGTTCTTCGGAGTGGGCCCGACGACCTCGAGAACGATGTTTTTGCGAGGAACCCCGGCGGTTTGTAAATTTTCGGGTCGTTCGAACCGGACCCGAAATTTGTTTTGGCACAACTCCTGTGAGATTTGCCCACGACCAGGTCGACCGGTAAACTTTTCGGGTCGTCGCATGGCCGAACCCGAAAGTTTTTCTCGAGAAAGTCCGATGCCGTTTGTTCATTTTCGGGTCAGTACACAGTTCGGGATTTCAAATCCTAAATTGGGAAGGGGAACCCGATCCCGCGACCCTGGGCGGGGGTTAGGCTCTGCCCTTGCATTGTAATGGCCTCCTCTGGCCAAACGGGGCGCTGGGCTGCCCATCGGCGCGCCGACTCTGCCCTCGCGACATCGCCCCCATCCCCTCGGGCCCCGCGAATCTTATCCTGCGCGCGCCACCCCAGATGGCCGCGGCGAGCACGGTGGCAAAATTGGGGAAACTTTCGGATCGGCGCAGTATGTCATACGGGCTCCGTGGCACTGCCAGCGACTCAGCTCAGGCCGAGGGGTCGCCCACTAGGGTGCGTGCAATTTTTCCTCCTCCTGGTCGTCCTCTTTGGACGCCCGAAGTGGGTACGGAAAAAATGGCACAATGCCCAACAACAAATGTTGTCCCAAACCAACAGCGGCCGCTGTTGGGCAGGCGGCCTTTGTCTCAAATGGACACAGGCCGCGGCGACACCCACAGCGAGTCCTGTTCAAAATGAGCAAGAACTGCTGCTGGGCATCGTACCCCTTCTGCCCGTCCCCATTTCCTTCGTGCCGATCCTCCTCCTCCACCTCCCTTGGCGCCCGCGGTGGGGTGGGCGCCTGGCGACCAGCCGCGCCCTCCAGCGCCGGCGTGCCCCCACGGCCTGTTGAGAGCCGCCCCGCCGCAGCCGCCGCCGCCATTGTCCGCCTTGCCGTCGCCGGCGACAAGCAGCTGCAACCCCAACGAAAGGTCGCAGAAATCCGTCTCCTCATCCTCCTCATCCTCCTCCTCCTCCTACTCGTCCTGCTCCTCCTCCTCCTCCTCCTCCTCCTCCTCCTCCTCCTCCTCCTCCTCTTCCTCCTCCTCCTCAGCATCATCATCACCATCAGCAGCATCACCATCATCATCATCATCATCATCATCATCATCATCATCATCATCATCATCATCATCAGCAGCAGCAGCAGCAGCAGCATCATCGCCATCAGCGTCAGCATCAGCATCAGCATCAGCACCACCATCATCATCATAATCAGCATCAGCATCATCAGCAGCAGCATCAGCATAAGCATCAGCATCATCATCATCACCAACATCATCATCATCGGCATCAGCATCATCATAATCATAATCAGCCTCATCATCATCGTCGTCTATCATCGTCAGTATGGATCATCATCAAAAGCATCATCGTCATCATCATCAGCATCAGCATCATCATCAGAATCATTAGTATCATAATCAGCAGCATCATCAGCCTCATCCGCAGCAGCGCCAGCATCGTCATCCTCACCCTCATCATCATCAACATCAACATCAACATCGTCATCGTCATCAGCATCCTCAGCCGTTCTGGCTCAGACCTGTTTCAGGTGCTGGGCTTGCAGCAGCAGGATTCAGAGCGGCAGTCGCTGCTGCGAGTCATCGTCCTTTGTGGCTACAGGTTTCAGGCCTTGCGCAGGCCCCAGTATACGCGCCCAGTCGCTGGGCTTCCATGGCAAATGGCGGAGGCGGAGCTGGAGAAGTTCTGGCGGGCCCCCGCTCTCCCACCTGGGCATGCGGAGCTTGTGGGAGGAACGCTAATTGGGCGTGCCGCATCACATGTCTATGTGGCGAGCGCGCACCAACAGACGTGGTTCGTCGTGCTCGTGAGCGTGCTGGCGGTGTTGCTGAGCGTGGGCCTCTTCGGCGCCGCGCACCAGCAGGAGCCGACCCGCTCCAGCAAAAGATCGACGCACTTCAGAAGAAGTACGACGCACTGGTGGCCAAGAGCAATGGGGTTGCCCCGCCTGCGGCCGCCTCTTCCACGGAGAACAAGGAGCTGTCTCCCGCAGACAAGCTCAAGGAGAATATCAAGCAGCTGGAGAGCTCGCTGTCAGCGTGCAAGACGCTGCCTGATGAAGTCGGGAAGGAAGCTTGTGAGTCTTTGGAGAAGCAACTGGTGGACGCCCGCAAACAGTTGGCGGCGACGAAGCCAGAGCTCACTCAACACACTAATGTCGGACACCGGCTTTCTCGTGCGACGACACGCAAGAGCAAGCTTGAGCAGCAGGTTTCCGAGCAGCTGGAGATCATACGTGCAGCCGAAGAACGCGCTGATACCCTTCGTGCGCAGATCAAGGCAGCAGAAGAGGAGATCTTGTTGCTTGATCGTGAACTGGTCGATACGTTACCATAGGCGCCTAAGGTCAATTTGGAGGTCGATCCCAACGTCTTGGCACAGCATCCGCAAGCAGCAGTGCTCAAGACGTTCATGGAGTCAGAAACGTTCAAGATCTTCGCTGAGGTCCTGGGTGAGAGCATCAAGGCCCGTGAGCCTCCCAAGCCAGCGACAGCTGCATCGCCTTTCACTGCCCCGTCTGGTGGCGCGAGTCAGGCTCATGGCAGTGATGCTGGTGCTAGCGGGTCAGGTGGCGGTCGTGACGGAGCCGACGCAGATGCAGGTGGAGTTGGAGTTCGCGTCCCCGATGACATGGAACTCGATGACCTCGACGACACCACCATCGACAGTATCCTCACCGCTGCTAGAGAGGAGGGTTTTGACAAGAGTATTTTTTCTGAGCGGTTCGGCGGTCAGCTACGCCGCGTCAAGCCTCGTGTTTAACCAGAGCCAGCCTCTTTGCTGCGGGCTCAGACTTTCTAAATTCGGAGTTCCTGCTCCACCTCCGCCCCCCTCCATTCCTTCGACTCCGCTGTGCTCAGAGCTCGATGGCCTGGGCAGCTGCTTCGAAACGTATAATGGCAACTGTTGGTCCACGTTACGCGACCGTCTGAGGAGATCTTCGGCTAGTATCCTGCTGGCGCAGGAGGTGGGCTTCCTCCAGGAGCGAGAGGGTGAAAAAGCTAGCTCTGCGGGGGCCCTGAGATGGAAAATGCTTTCTTCCCCATCCCTCCCTGGTGAGGGCAACCGAACCAGGGCGGGGGTGGCGGTCTTCGTTCGCTCACACCTTGGCCTTAGATGGCCTGCGGATCGGAAGGGCATCTTGTGCCCTGGTAGGTTGATCCACGTTGTCGTTGATCTGCCAGGATGGCCCCCTCTGCAAGTGGTGCGCGGGTATCTCAAGAGTGGCACTGGTATGTGCAAGTTGAATATCCAGTTGCTTCGTCTCATGGGAGAACGTCTCCAGGGCGAACACATGTTTTTGGTGGGTTGCGACTGGAATCTCGACCCCAGCTTGGTTGATTATTCGGGTGTGTGTCGTCGCACGGGGGGAGCGCCGTTTGTCCCTGGCCAGAAAACTTGCCTCTCCCCGCAAAGTCTCTCTACGATCGATTATTTTTTGGTGAGCTCGGGCCTTGCGAAGGCCACCGATGGGGTCCAAGCGGACCTTGAGTGGACCCATAGGCCCCACCGCCCCGTCGCTTTGAAACTCAAGGAGGATGCTGTTCGATGTTATCAGTTGCAGTATCGAGCTCACCAGCGTCTTCCCACTCGTTTGCCCATAGGACCTGCGCCACAACCGCGGGACTGGCGCCTCGCTCGGGGGATCGCCGAGGCCGCCGCCGAGGCTGCTCTAGAGGCACCAGTCGGCCAGGCGTGGGCTTTGCTCTCTGTCGCGTGGCAGCACTTTGCCAACACCTTCGAGCTTGAGCTCGAGAGCTACACTGGAGAGGTTGTGAGGTGTAAAGGTTTTCGAGGAGATTATCTGAAACCCAAATGGGTCCCGATTGTTGCCAAACCCCGTGCTTTAGAAATGCTTCCGGTCTCTCGAGGATGGATTTGGCTGGCCCAGCACCTCAGCGAAACGGTGGGGGCCTCTGCGAGGCTCCAGCAGTCCTACACGAGGGCCGCCGAGGACCCCGACGGGCTTGAGGATGTCACGGCCCGTGATCAGATGCTTCAGGATGTTCAGCTCCAAATTCAGCAGCTTTTAGGTCTTCCTTGCCCAGGCGAAGGATGCGACATTCGCCTCGATTCGACCCTGCGGCAGGCACGCAGCCTGGCGAGCAAGTTCCCCTCGTCAGGCCTTTTGAATGGCTGGTGCGACGAGTGCCAGGAGTTCTTACAGTCGTGGGAGGACGACCTCCTCTCGGCCAAGCAGGCCATTGTTAAGCAGCAGCAGGACAGCTGGGATCAATGGCAGGAGCAGGCGCTGGATGGAGGCGCCAGGGGGATGCATCGCCTTACTAAGTTAAAAGCTAAGTGGAATCCCACCGTGGTTCAGACCCATCCTGGAGTTTTCAGCAGTAATCCTCAGCTCCTCCTTCGTCGTGAAGGGGAGGAACTGGCTAAGTTTTGGCACGCGTCTCACGTGCCTCCTGAAGTTTTCGTGCCCGACCGTGTCCACCTGCCTCGGCCGACGGCTGCTGAGCTAAGGAATGCGTCGAGCAGTTTCAGCCACCACACGCCCCAATCCCTCGATGGCTTTCATCCTCGTCACTTTAGCCTCGGGTCGGACGCGGCTCTTGAAACTTTCGCGGCGCTTGTTCAAGCGATTGAGTCCCTGGGCCTCTTCCCTAAAGAACTGTTTTGGCTCCTTTTTCCCTTGCTTGAAAAACCGAAAGGGGGCCTGAGACCCATTTTGTTATGCGCGGGACCCGTTCGTGTTTGGGGGAGATTGCGGCGCTCCGTCATTGTAGATTTCAACGATAGGTATCCTCGCAAGTATTGGGCCTTCGGTCCAGGTAGGAGCGCTGAGGGCGCTGTGTGGCATCAGGCCGTTCGGGCCGAAGTCGCGCACCATGATGATAAGGCTACGGGGGGATTCATATGGGACGGGACTAAGTATTACGAGTCCTTCGATCTCTCCGCGCTGCGCCAGCGCGCCTTAGATTATGGCATCGACGCTACGATAGTGAAGACGACGTACAAGTATTGGCGAGGCCCGCGTTTGTTGCGGCTTGGTGCCCAATATGCTGCTGTGCCCTACTTCGCCTCTTCGGGCTTACCTGCTGGCGATATCTTTAACGATGTCTTCGTTCGCGTCTATAGCATCGAGGCCTTTGATAAGTTCGTAGTCAGCCATGGTGATGCGTGGTTTTCCTCTTACGTTGACGACGACAGCGTGACGACGGAGGGGGCGGAGGAGGAGGTGATTAGCAACGTTATCCGAGCAGCAGCAGCTTTGTTCATCCTCTTTAGAGATGAGCTTCGTGTCGCTGTGCATCCTGACAAAGTTTGCACGTTTGGTAGTTCGCTCACACTGGCCAAGAGCATCGCACGACATCTGGGGCACATGTCAGGACAAGTATCTAACAGTGCGGTCTCCCTCGGCACCGATCTTGCTCCTGGCCAGCGTCGCTCGGCACCGAGAGCACCGTGGAGACGACGGGCCCGCCTTCGTGGTATGCGTCGGCGGCACCGCGTCCTCCAGCGATATCGTCATGCCCTTCCTCGCCAGAAAGGTCGTGTCGGGAAAATATACGTCGCTGGAGTTTTGCCTGCGGCCAGTTTTGGATCGGGGGTGATAGGAATGAGCAACCAGGAACTCCAGCAGGCTCGACAGGTCCTCTTAGCCTACAAGCCCCCTCGCCACCAGGGATGCTCTTTGCACGCCAAGCTCGCCATCCTAGGCGATCCTGTGTGGCGCGCTGCGGTTGCTCCTGTGCTTCACTGGGCTGGCGTTGTGTGGGCGGCGATCACGTGTCCACAAATATCCCAGTACACGGTTAAGGATTCGTGCTCTATCTGGCGCACGATACCCTCCGATGATGGTGTCACCTGGCTGTCCTCTAGGGGACCTGTGCAGCGTATGCATATCAGCCTTCATAGGCTGGGGTGGGCTTCTACGTCGGCCTTGACTTTTCGCGACGATAAGGAGAGAGAAATACATGTAGGTTACACCTCCCCTTCTATGCTCGCCCACCTCCTGGATCTCGCTTCTCAGAGGGCCCACGAGCGGGCCCTGGCCGAGCACACTCCTGGGTTTGGTGGTGATCGCGTTTGTGTTGAGCCCCTCAAGAAAATTCTGGGGCCCCAAGGGAAGGGCCTTAGCCCTCGGGAAAAATATCTGGCTCTCACCTGTTTTTGTAAGGGAGTGTGGACTCGTACGCGGGCTCGCGCCTGTGGGTACCAGGCTGACGGCTTGTGCCCACTTTGCGGGCAGCCCGACAGCGCGCGCCACCGACTATGGCAGCGCATGCACCCGACGGCGGCTGCGGCACGAGCCGAAGCGCTTGACGGAGTTCCCGTCGAATGGCATGCGGAGGCGCTAGAGAGCGAGGATCGGCTTTTCTTTGATGAGATGAAATGGCCCCACCCTGAAGCCTCGTACCCGCCCCCTTCCCCCGAGCCTAACCCACAACTGTATGACGCCTCGGGAGCCGCTGTGCCTTGGGGCGCGATTGACCTGCGGGGGCTTGATGCATGCGTGGACGGTTCGACCAGCAAGCATTGTATCCGTGAGCTTTCGCGGGCCTCCTACTCCTGGATCTTTTTGGGGCCCCGACCCAATGAAATTGTTGCTACTGCTCGTGGCACCGTCCTGGACACCCTTCCCCAAACATCACAGGCCGCCGAGCATCAGGCGATGGCTTTGCTTCCCATGTTCCAGCAGCTCGGAGGAAGCAGGTACGGTGACAGCCTGACCGTCGTTAAGCTATGCCGTGCTGATCCCATGCATCAAGTTTCTAGGAAGCATCGTTACGCTGGTCTGCGTCGCGGATCGCTGCTGCACGAAGTCGCTGGTCATGCACCCGTTGTCTCTCATACGCCAGCACACCGACAGTTGGCTGCGATTGACGCCTTGCCAGAGGATGAACGTCGTATCGGCTTGGGAAACTGGCACGCAGATGCTCAAGCCAAAACAGCTCTCCTCTCTCACCCCCAACCCTCTCAGAATGAAAGCGAGGAGGTGGACAGGAAATGTAAACTACTGCGGATAGTTGCACGTGTTTGCGGAAAGGTACTTTCGACCTTTCCTCATGAAAAATTCGATCGTATCAGCTGTGGTCCTAGGTCCAAGTTTTTAAAATCAGGAGGCTGGCATGCGTGGCAGGACCTCGAACAAGGCAGGTCGCGATGCTTGCATTGTCTTGCTTTATGGGCCGACCCGCTTTCCAGACCCATGCTAGGGTGCAAAGGCATGAGTAGCACGTGGCGTAAAACATTAGACGTCAGCCTTGGTCACACTCTTGCCCACTGCCGTGTCTTAAAGGGTGATGCCGAGAAAACACGTTTCTTTTGCATCGTGTGCGGAGCGTACACTTCTAGCCGCTGCCATAAGCTCGGACAGGAGTGTTCCCAACGTCGGTTGAGCGGAGCTCCGACGACGCTCCGCCGCATATACAATGGCCTCTACCCGCATTATCGTGACCCTTCGAAGCTCACGAGCAGCACGAGAAGGGGCAGCTCGTTTTTGTGTTTTTCCGTGTCTCAGCCGCCGCCGCATGAGGTGGTCGTCTCAGGAGCTCAGTCGTCTGGCCTCGTCCAAACTCCTGGTATGATCGCGCTGCAGGCGCGGATCCAGGCAAAGGAGGCGGCCGCCAGTTCGATTGAACGAGTTGTCACGTCTTCTCGTCACCTCTCGTCGGCATTGTCTCAAAGGCCCTCCAGCGCGCCTGCGCGCGAAGAGGAGCCTGCCGACGTTTTTGCTGCCGACGAAGAGGCGTCGAGATTTTTGTTTGAGTCTTCTACTGATGGACAGGAGCCACGTGAGCCTCCTGGCCAACCTTTGCGCGTGGTAGCCGCGCGCCTCGCCCATGACGAGGACGAGGCCCCTCTTGTGGCAGCAGAGGAGGAGGCGTCACTCGTCGACCGTGTTTAGTGCTGCCGCAGAGTGCGTGTACGTGTCACCAGTGGTCTGTCGTAGTTTAGCTTCGTAAGGCCGTGCTGGCGCCGTGTGCTCGGTGCTCTGCGTGATTTGTTTTCTGAGCCTCCTGTGCAACGCCACAGGACGCTCTCGACCAAGGTTCGTGCATACGACTCCTTCGGTCGCCTCCGTTAGCAGTGTTCATGCCCTATGGGACCGATGACGAAAAAAGTCATCAGCATCCTCATCCTCAGCCTCATCCTCATCATCATCATCATCATCATCATCATCATCATCAGCAGGTGCAGCATCAGCACCATCATCGTCATCAGCATCATCCTTAGTATCATCATCATCATCATCATCATCATCATCATCATCATCATCATCATCATCATCAGCAGCATCATAATCATCAGCAGCAGCATCAGCATCACCATCATCATCAGCATCTTCATCATCATCGTCATCATCAGCAGCTCAATCATCATCGTCATTATCGTCATCAGAATCATCACCATCATCATCAACATCTTCATCATCATCGTCATCATCAGCATCATCATCCTCTTCTGATTCCCCTTCCCCTTCCCTTTCCCCTTGCCCCTCCTCCTCCTCCTCCTCCTCCTCCTCCTCCTCCTCCTCCTCCTCCTCCTACTTGTTCTCCTCCTCCTCCTGCTCCTCCTCCTCCTCCTCCTCCTCCTCCTCCTCCTCCTCCTCCTCCTCTCTATTCCTCCTCATCCTCATTCTTCTCCTTTCCGACGCAGAGGGCCCTCGCCTGAGGACCGCACCCACCACCGCGCCTCCAGTCCTCCTGTAACGACCGCAGAGACGCGCTCGCCGCTTCCAGAGAGGAAGCCGCACTCCAGCCGCCGAGTGGCCCTCCGGCCGTGCGCTCCCACTCCCCCACAGGGCGCCATCGGCGGCCCGCCCGCGCGGGCCGCGAGGGGCCTCCCGTGCGGCCCGCCCGTGCGGGCTGTCGCCGACCCCGCGCCGGGCGCCCCGAGAGGCGCGGGCGACGCCGCGCCCCCGCGGAGGCCCCCCCCCCCAGGCCGCGCCCTCGCGAAGGCGCGGCGGAGCTCCGCGCCTCCGACGGCAGCATCGGCCCGCCGCCAGACGCACGGCCGGGTGCCCAGCGACACTCAAGCTGTCGGGGCTGGCTCCACGCGTGCCTCGAGCAGAGGAGAGAAGACTCCGCCGCACGCGCAGCAGCAGAGCCAGGACGCACAGCCTGCCCTGGAGCAGACACCCTACATCTACGACACCAGTGGCGGCACTCGGGGCCGAAGCAATCGTGCTCGAGAATCGCACCTCGCACAATCGGGCCATTCGAGCCTCGAGGCCGAATCGGTCGAGCAGAGTGCATCACCAGACCAGTCACGATTATCCACGGCCTGGCCGATGGTGCCGATCCCATGGGCCGCTCTCTCTCAACTAAAACCGTAAGACTTGAGCCGTGCCGTCCTCACGTCCTGAGGCACACGAGCACGAGTAGCACCAGGTTTGGCCCGAATGTCGACATAAGAGTTGCCAAACCTGTCACGCCTAGAAACATCGCCCCGAAGGACAGCCCACGAAGCGAATGGATCAGAGCCGAGAATTTGGCGCCGTCGTTGTCCTGCAAGGGACCCGTGCAGAGACCGAAGACAAGGACCCGAACGCCTAACTCCACATCGGAGATAGTGACAGTCGCCCATCCCGCCACCGTCCCCTCCTCCCAGTCCCCCTTGTACACCGACCAACCGAGATAGGCCCATCTGGCCTGGATCATGCCTGCGCCCGAATACTTGTGCCTTGTGCCATTCAATCCTCCTCCTCCCCCTCCCCCTCCACTCCTCCTCCTCCTCCTCCTCCTCCTCCTCCTCCTCCTCCTCCTCCTCCTCCTCCTCCTCCTCCTCCTCCTCCTCCTCCTCCTCCTCTCAAGTACCATATCGGGTCAAGCCAGCTTTGGTTCAAGCTTGCTTGCCCCGCATGTCCCAGGGCTGTACCACCCACGGCTGTGTTTACTTGAGCACTTTCGGGGACAATAGCTTTGCGGAGGTGAACGCTGGGATTGTGGCTCGGCGCTGTCACGAATTGGAGGGGGCGACTTGTGGTTGATCTGCTCCGGAAATCCGCTACCGTTATCTGCCATGTTCGTGCTCGTGCCGGCTCCGTCGAGGCGGTGTGCATTTTCGGGGCTTCTTTTTGAGCTCGTCCTGGACGTGTTGCCCACGCTATTTATTCACAGCGCTGTTATTCTTTCACGTGCCAGTGGCCTTTCCCCCTTTTTGGGGCGTACGGCACGTCATCGCAGTGGTGGGATTGTGGGTTTGCCGCATTTGTTATCAGCATCGTTCCTTTATCTGGGTTCTTGTCGGCGTCCTCGTGTGGCTGAGCCTGGCCCAGGCCCGCATGGGCAAGTAAGGCAGACGCTTTGCTGTATCATGTTCATTCATCGTTACAGTTCTGAGATGTCAATTTTTCACATCTTGCAATTGTGAGGTGTTCTGTATTCATTGTTACCACTTCCAATGGATATTTACAGCGTGCTGGCGTAATGCGTGCTGGTGGAGTGACGCCCATTACCTACGGATGATCATCGGCACTGTCTTTGGGCCGTCTGCACTGGGCGGGGCGTGGGGCTGTGGCGTATTTTTGCTGTGGTCAGGCGGTTCGTCATCTTTGTGCGGGTCCACTGGCGGTGTAGGGCGTCATGCACGCCGTGGGGCTTTCATCGACATTGCGTTATGCACGGAGTGGTCATCGCTATACCTTCGCTCGAGTATGGCGTTGACGACGGCGTGGTGCAGTTTATTTACCTCACGGTGGTCTTCCTCATCTTCGTGGTGCTCGTGCTGGCCACGCCCGACGCGGGCTGCTTTTTGCCGTTGATGAAAAAAATCCTCCTCCTCCTCCTCCTCCTCCTCCTCCTCCTCCTCCTCCTCCTCCTTCTCCTCCTCCTCCTCCTACCTCCTCCCCTCTACCTCTCCTCCTACTACTCCTCATCCTCCTCCTCCTCCTCCTCCTCCTCCTCCTCCACCTCCTCCTCCTCCTCCTCCACCTCCTACCTCCTCCTCCACCTCCTACCTCCTCCTCCTCCTCCTCCTCCTCCTCCCCTCCTCCTCCTCCTCCTCCTCCTCCTCCTCCTCCTCCTCCTCCTCCTCCTCCTCCTCCTCCTCCTCCTCCTCCTCCGGACCACCCGTTCGTTGTCCTGCTGCGACGCCCGCGGCCCCAAGGGGGGGCACGCGCCCGGGGCTTGAGGATCCCAGGGCCTGCGCCTGCGAGAGCGCGCTCGACCTGCGGGGCAGCGCGCTCGACGATGGGGCGGGTGCCCGCGACGACGAGGGTGTAGCCTCCGCTGAGGTCCTCCCTCGCGGTCAGCTGGGCGCTCGTCAGCCGCTGGATCCGGTCGAGCTCGTCGCGGCAGCTTGCCAGGACCTCTGGGAGGGCACCTCCCTACCCCCCCCTCGGGCCGCTCTCTCTCCCTCTCTCTCTCTCTCTCTCTCGCTGCGCCCCGCGGATGCTGGCCCGTCCTCCGAGGCTCCGTCCGGCGTGAGGCGCGGCGAAGCGCAGATCGAGAGATCAACAAGTGCAACGAGGAGGAGGAGGAGGAGGAGGAGGAGGAGGAGGAGGAGGAGGAGGAGGAGGAGGAGGAGGAGGAGCGCAACAAGTGCAACGAGCCCCCTCCCACTCCTCATCTGCCACAGGTCCACAAGGGGTCTTGAGGAAAACGAGCCCTGCGCACCTCGGGGATCCCCCGAATCGGCTTGACGGCTCCGGCGCCCAGGAACAGCCCCGAGGGGCCGAAAAAATACGAATTGTAGGACACCTTTTCCTACAGGTTCCCTTGGGCCCGTGGCAGTCCTCGTCGCGCCCTCCCCTTCCTGCCGAGGACCTCCTGGTCGACTCCTGGGAAGCACTCTGTGACCAAGCCCACCACGAGCCCTGGTGGCGGCTCCTTGGGGGGCTGGACGGCCTCTGCGTACAGAGGGTCGCCCCTCGACTGGTTGAATTCCTCTAGGAGGACGACACCAGCACACCAGCACCGTTCCTCGCCAGGCCCCTCCTGGGCCCAGGATCGGCCTGGTCAAGATCGGTGTTGGTGTACGAATGGAATCCTCCGATCCTCCTCCAGGTGCATGCCCATCTCGGCGATTAAAACAAAGCCGTCTGGCCCACCCTCTTTATGATTTTTATGTTAGAAAAGGCGGCGCGGCTGCATTGGCAGAGTGACCCGCGTGCCCGTCATTGCGGTGGGGCCCTGGCACAAGCCGCCCTTGGCAAGAGCCAAAGTGGCGGGCAGAGGAACGAGCGATGGCGGCAGTCAAGGGCTAGCAGGATAGCGAGTCGGAGCAAAAGGGCGATGATAGTGCACAAAATCACGGACGCCTCACGTCGGATGCACATCCTTGCCCGCTCAGTGATGGCACTTCGGAGGCAAGAATTGGCGATGTGGGTTGCGAAATTCTGAACGCTGGTCATAAGATCCCTGGTCCCGCTTGCCTTGTCGGGTGTAATTTTCCGATCCCTGGCCATGGGTTCCCCCGCTCCGCTTCCTTATCGGTTGCAATTTTCTGGTCGCCTGCCCCACTTGCGCTTTTGTTTGTAACTTTCTGGGATCAGGCCAAGGCATTCGGCCCCTGGGTCCCCCTTGCCTTCCTGGGTGCCGTGTTCCGCTCGCCCGCCATAGGTGTCCCTGGCCCTGAGCCGCGGGTCCCTGGCCCTGCTTACCCTGCAACGCGTCAAGACGCCCTCACGGATTATAACACCACTCGAATGCATATAAGGAAATACACACATGTGTAAAAAACACATATAGACATAGATGGATGCCAACATGCAGATATGCACGTGAACATACCGATCTACACATACATGCGTGTATGTCGCTAGACAGCAGAAGCTATGGCAACGGTTACCTACCATAATCAGGGCGAGATGCCTGGTGTAGCTACTTCATCCTATTGCGCACACCAGCACGAGTCACCATAAGTGTTGTGCAGAACTTGCCCGTGACAGCCCGCGAAGGAGGAGGAGTGAGGGGTGCCCCGCGCGCGGGAGGCAGCTCCTCGCCGAGGAGTAGGAAGAAGGCCCGCCGAAGCGGTGGAGGTGGACGAGGGGGCGGAGGAGGCGCCTTTCTCCCTTCCCCCTCCCTTGTTCCTCCCGCTCTCTCGGCACCTCTGCCCTCCTCTCTCTCCCTATAGGCGCTGCCTTGGACTTCCTGCGTCCTGCACTGTTTCTCCGAATAGGCTTGCCTATAGGAGTCCGAGGTCAATGCATAGAAAACTGGTCATCTGGTTTCCCCCCCCCCATGTCGTCCCATATGTTCGTCCAACTATGCGTATGGCTTCCCCTGCGATCCGCATAGAGTAGTGTGGAATAGAATAGGGTAGAGTGAGGTGACATAGGGTAGGGTAGAGTGGCGTAGAATAGAATAGAGTGGAGTGGAGTAGAGCAGAACAAAACTGAGTGGAGTACGGTAGAGTGGCGTAGAGTAGGGTGCAATAGAGTAGAGTTGGGTACGGTAATGTAATGTCGCACGAGTAGCGTAGAGTAGAGTAGATTTGAATTGAGTAGCGTAGGGTAAAGTAGCGTAGAGCAGAGTAGAGGAGAGGACAGGACAGGACAGGAGTACGTTAGAGTAAAACAAAGAAGGAGTAGAGTAGAGTAGAGTAGAGTAGAGTAGAGTAGAGTAGAGTAGAGTAGAGTAGAGTAGAGTAGAGTAGAGTAGAGTAGAGTAGAGTAGAGTTACAGAAACAGATAGAGGTAGTGGTAGAGGTAGCGTAGAGTAGGAGAGGAATGAAGTAGGTCACGGTCGTCAAACCTTCCGCATGGCTTCCTCTGCTTGCCGCCCAGCTTCGTCTAAACTGCCCACATGATTTACTCTGCTATCCGCCTGGCTTCGTCTGCTGGAGCAGATGACAGTAGAGAAGAGTAGAATAGAGTAGAAATGAGTAGGACTAGGGTAGAATAGGGTGGGAGGAGAGTACACTGGGAGGCCAGGGAAGGCAGAACACAATGGATCAATAAGCCGGGCAAGCACAGGTTGTGAACATTGTTCGGCGCCCGAGAACAGTTAGACAACGGGAGGGGAACCGAGTGCTTACCCTCGGAGGAGAGGGGGGGGCTGGAAACTAACATGGTAGAAGAGGCAGCAGCAGCAGGATGGGGATAGATAGAGGCCTGCGCACGCGGAGGCGGAGGAGGTGTTCATGTATTGTCGGGGTGGCGGGATGGGCCAGAAGCGGCAGCAGAATGGGGGAAGGGGAGGTGGAGGGAGCGGAGGGTGAGGAGGAGTACGAAGGGGCATAGAAGAGAATCAGGAGGATAGGCCGAGGCGGTCAAAACCGTACTCTGACCAAATCGCACGAGCCGAACTGCCGTCCGCAGGGGCGGTCCTTCCGCTGCGCGACCCCCTTCGCCGCGACATCCCAAAGAGTTCCTGGTCTGCACCTCGGCGATGGCAGACTCATTCTCCTCCATGTCATAATCTGTTCCTACCACCAACAAAGTATGCCATCTGCGTCGTGTGCAGCCGCTGGGTCAAGAAAGCCACCATCAGCACCATAAGCCTAAAAAATAACAAACACCATCGTCTTCGTCCTCGTTGCCATCGGTATCTTCATCGTCATCGTCATCGCGTTCATCCAGACATTCATCATCACCGTCATCATCACACACCTAGGCATCGTCTGTCTTGGTGCACGATGTTTTTCCTGAAAAAAACACATCGACATGCAAGGTTCCCGAGTCGAGCTGGCCGAGAGAATGGGGCGCGCACGAGGCCCGAGAGGTGGGCGCTGCCTCCAGGTTCAGCTAAACAGAAAGCTCAGCCGCATCCAACCTGAACTGTTTTGCTGTGAATGGGGGGACAAAAGGTGACATTACCATAAAAACTCGGAGGTCCGCGCGGATTTCTCGGATCGCGCTGGGGCCCCCCGGCGGCGCCTCCGGCGCCGCCCCTGGCGCGCTCCGCGCGCCAGGGAGGGGGGTCCAGCGCCGGTCCGAGAAATCCGCGCGGACCTCCGAGTTTTTATGTTTATACCACTTCTTTTTCCCCTAGTGAAAGCTGTGTCGGGAAAGATGTGCCGAATCAGCGTTGCCAGCTTGCGGGCCCGCTAAGGCAGTCACATCCCACCTGGGCATAGGCGAACTCCGAGGAGCCCATCTGGATGCAGTGACTCACGCCAGTGGCGTCTCCCCACATGCCTCTGAACTGAAACGCGCCGAGACCCTGGTGAAGCCTGACACGATGAATAGAGCCGCCTCTCCGAAGCGAGCCCAGGCTGAACAGAGCGCTCTCGATGCCCAGCACTCGCTTGGCCTCACTGAAGCGCTGGGCGAGTCCCCGCAGCTGACCTGGACAGATCGAGGCGGTGGGCGGCAGGGGGCCAAACTCGGCGCACGTCAGGGCCAGCAGTGCCGGATCATACATGAGCTCACTCTGGAGCTTGGCGCCCCTGTTGGCCGTGTTTGCACTGGTGGTGCTGAAGATGCCAGTGCTGAGCTCGCCTCCGGTGGCCCCTGCGAGGAGCATGGGGCGCCCGAGGGCGGAGGCGGTCTCACCGGGTCCGACGAAAAAATAGGACGGCGACGAGCAGGCGCAGGCGGCCTGGGGCCACAACAGCACCTGAGCAGCATGGCCCCGACGACGCCCAGCGGCACGGGCACGCGCACCTCGGCGGGCTCGAAGTTGCGCCACCTGGCGACCACCGCCCAAGCCATACGCAGCCAGTCGCGCGGGAAGGGCCACATGAAGCGAGGGGCCACCAGCTCGTCGGCACCTCACGAGTACGGGAGCCCGCCGTCGTAGAGCCCCTGGACATAGGCCGTCAGGACAAAGTTGGCGAGCTCGATGTTGCCAGGGAGCGCCGCTGCGACAGGGAAGCCTTGAACGAAGCGCCACCGCTCCATAATTTTGTTTCACCGCAAACGCCCATCCGCAACATCCCCCGCTCCGACAGCGCATCGCATCCGCTTCCCCTCAAGGGGGCTATTACTGCTCGGGTTGAAGAATCGCTGTCACCCCGTGGCAACGAGCGTGGGCATGGGCCCGAATCGCTGTGAAACTGCAAATCGGCAGAGGTCCAAAGTGGCCAGCCGAGGAAATGTACCACATTCCAGGAGGAGGGGGAGGAGGAACAGGAGAAGGAGGAGGAGGAGGAGGAGGAAAGAGGAGGGGGGAAGGAGAAACTACTGGCAGAATGAGACCAATTACCTTCCAAACAGCATCACCCTGATAGGAGCGGTGTTGTGCACAAGCCCCGAATGGCCAGAGCGGCCAATGCATATGTCCAGCACTGCATCAGACCGAAGGGCAGGAGGAGGGGAGCGAGGAACGAAGGGCGCAAGAACCCGCGCGTGCGTATACATACGGGGCTTCGCCGTCAGCGCTCGCACACTTTTCCCACACGGGCAGAAGCGAGAAGCCGAACGAGGAGAAAAGAAAGGAACCTGGGGTTGCGGGGCAGATGAAACAGGTAAATGTAACATAATCAACAACAAAGGCAGCCCCGACCAGTCGGCGCTGGAGGCTCGCTGATTAACAGCGGCCCTCCCGGATGGAGTGCCTGGCTCATGAACGCGTACAACAGAACATACCTAACAAGGCCCGCAAAAGGGTCGGGAGGACGAAGAATGAACTCAGCCGAAACATGGAGTTGGAACCGAAGCATGCGCCTCTGGTCTGGGTGTAGCGGCTGTCGGGATTGGCGTCGGGTCTGGAGGCAAGGCCAGAGTCGGAGCCAACATGCATCCTGTAGCTGCCGCTCGTGGCGGCACTGGCCATGGAGCGGCAGTCAGCTATGCGATCGGCGCTGGAATCGAAGCTGGTGCGCTGCGCGCCTGTGAGGAAGTATTCGACTCTAATGTGTTGGATAACGGCGTGGTGCCCAATTCCATCCTGCTGCTCATCAAAGTGCTGCATAAGTCCACATCGTGCAGCACATCGTCATACTGCTGGAGTCCGTCGTGCTGCTCATCGTCGTGCTAATGTGATCCAACTCTGGGAAATGCCAGCCCATCCTCATATTATACCATCCAAATCGCGGATGACCCTGTGCTCGCGGTAATAGCCCCCTGGGGATAATGAAATTCGGGATCCAGGGGGACATGTGACGATGAAGATGATGACAATGATGATGGTCAAAATGATCCTCAACGTCCATGAGAATAATGGGGAAAACCCACAAAAGTCGGAAATCCATGGGAACCTGATGGAAATCCATAGGACTCCTTTGGATGTCCATCGGATTCCTTACGAAATCCATAAAAATCCGTAGGATACCCATGCGATGCCTTAAAAGAAGCCATCGGAATATGTAAGAAAGTAAAACAGAATCCTTAGGGAAGCCATCGGATTCCCGAGTACACGCATACGCGTCCTTAAGATAACTAGAGGATCCCTTCGGAAATCCATGGGATTCCCCAGAAAATCCACAGGATGTCTTCGCCAATCTGCACAGGTCCAACGGAAATCCATAGGATAAGGATGAGGATGAGGAGGAATCCCAGGACCAGTTTTCCAAAAGAAACTTCGACCCTGGGCTTAAGGTTTTGCATTCTCCAAATAGGCTTGCCCTGTAGGAGTTCGAAATCAAACCTTACTAATTGGTCCGTTGCCCCCCGCCCCAATTCCTGTGCCCCCCAAGATTATGTTGGCTATGCCTGTGCATGCCTATGCCCCCCCTCTAACTCATATGCCTCCGCATATGCCTATGCCGATGCCTATGTCTATGCAACACCTCTGGGCGCTCCTATGCCTATGTCTATGTGTATGCATATGCTGCCTGTGTTTGTTTGCTTGCGTGCTTGCGCGCTTGCTTGCGCGCTTGCTTGCGCGCTTGCTTGCTTGTTTGCTTGCGCGCTTGCTTGCTTGCTTGCGCGCTTGCTTGCGCGCTTGAACGATTGCTTGCTTGCTTGCTTGCTTGCGCGCTTGCGTGCACGCTTGCTTGCTTGCTGAGTTGCGGATTCCAAGTATGCTCTATGTCGCTGAATCCTTGATTTGAGTCGTCAAATCCACCTATGTGGGGTCAACGCTGCCTGCTATTGTTTATAAAATTCAATCCTTCCGAATTTTTCCCACCCATAAAGCATGTGGGAGACCATGGCGGTCATTGACGAAGATTTATATAAAATAAAACGTATAATAATAATAATATATATATATATATAAAAAAAAAAAAAAAAAAAAAAAAAAAAAAAAAAAAAAAAAAAAAAAAAAAAAAAAAAAAAAAAAAAAAAAACGGGGATCAAACATCCGGGCTGGGCGCGCAAGGAGGAGGAGGAAGAGGATTCTTAGGGAAATCAAAAGGATACCTTCGGAAAACCACAGGAATCCTTGGGAACCCCATAGGATTCCTAACGACATCCATGATCGTCCTTACAACACCCACCATCGATTTCCTGAGAAAATCCATCGGATGCCGAAGGAAGCCCATTGGTAATCCTCAGGGAATACATAGGGTTCCTTACGAAATCCATTATTGAGATATCCACGGATTCCTACAAAAAAACATGAGACTCTTTACAACATCCCTAGGAAGCCATAGCACGTCCATCGGATTCCTTGGGGTAACTGTAAGATTCCTTACGACATCCATAGGATCCCTTCGGAAATCCATCAGATTCCTTAGGACATCCATAGGGACCCATAAGCAATCCATAGGATCCTCTGGGACAGCCATAGGATTCCTGAGGGAATCGAGCGGAATCCTTAGGAGGCCCTGCTGCTCAACATAGGAAGAGAGCAACTGTGATTCGCAACTTCCTCCCGCGATGAAAGAGTTCGGCCTGGCCGCCTCTCCTCCCTGACCAAAACTGTACTCGCCGTGGATCATCAACGCTCAGCACCAAGGGGGGAGGGTTAGACCATTGCACCCAACATTGTATATACTGACGCACGTCCAGAAGCATTGGAGCTGGTGTCGGAGCTTGAGTCAGAAAATTTGTCGTCAATGCTGTGCGTCGAGTGTGGTGAGGTCGACTTGTTGCGAATGTGGTGGTGTCAGGTTGTTGCGCCAGGCGTGGTGAGGTCGACCTGTTGCGTCGAGCGCGGTGTTGTCGAGCGGTTGCGTCGAATCGGTGGCGGGGCATGGTCTGCATAAGCGGTGGAACTGGGCAGCCTGCTCAGACTGTGGCGGTAGTGGTAGAACCGGTGGTAGTAGACGCCACCGCTCCACCATGGCCAGCCTGTCCACGTAACGCTCGCTGGTCCGCGGCTGGACTGCGACCCGCAGGTCTCTCTGAGACCTGGCGCGGGGGGACTGGCGGGACGGCCCGCCCGCGCGGGCTTCCGCCAGGCAGCTGCAGAAGATGCCGAAGGTCATAAGCAGCGCATTAAGAGGCTAGCGGCAGCTGTCCAGCTGCTTGGCCACCTCGGCGCACCACTCGACGGGAGCACTCGGCAGCCAGCGTGGCCCTCCGATGCCAGTGACCGTCGTCGGTCGCCCTTGGCCCCACCCTTCAACACAACATGTGTGCGCGAGTGGTCGCATCGTCACTGCAAATCCGGCAAGACCAGCGGCAACGCCAGCCTGTGGTTTTCCGCCATGGCCGACCCCACATGCACCAGTCCATGGTGCACTTGCACAGCGCCCTGGCGCGCAGACAGTCGCACAGCTCGCGGATGAGCCACTGCTCCTGTCATGACCCAGCATTGCAAGACCTGTCTGGGAACCATTAATAGCAAGGCCGTACTTACAGTGGACTGGCCGCAACATAGCAGGAGGCTGTGAACTGAGTGGTAGTTGGGCGTAGGTAACAAAAGTACCAGATCCAATTCAACAGTAGTGGTGCAAGAATAGGGTAATCATGGGCACGTCGGAACAAACACTGAAGAATGACTGGCAACAACTGGTTAACAACTGTGACACTGAAGCAAGCGGCAGTCATGCAACTGCGCGTTACCACGAAGACGACTTGCCGCAAGAATGACCACACGAGTATGAAATATAGTTGTCGTAGTAGAGACTGCGCTCGCCGTAAAAGGATGGAGTCTTGGAGGTCGTAGCATTGGTAGAATTTGCAATAGCAGTAGCAGTAATGGTAGTAGTACGAGCCGTACTGGCCCTAGTCGTATGTCGTACTAGTACGACTACTGATAAAAGTAGCGGTGGGGAAATAAGGTGGGCGTCGTAATAAGTTAGAGTAATAGTAACCGTAGGGGTCGTAGCAGTTGTAGTAGTCGTCGCGGTACTAGAAATACTAGTACTAGTAGTAATAAAAATGATACTAATAAAAATAGTAGTCGTCGTCGTCGTCGTAGTAGTAGTAGTAATAGTAGTCGTCGTAGTAGTAGTAGTACTATGAGTGGTAGTAGTAGTGGCAGTAGTCGTAGTAGAAGTAGTAGTAGTAGTAGAAGAAGAAGAAGAAGTAGTAGTAGTGGTAGTTGTAGTAGTCGCAGCAGTAGTCGTGGTAGTAGCAAAAGTCGTAATGGTCGTAGAAGTAGTTGAGTCGTAATAGAAAAAGTAGTGGTAGAAAAACTAAACGTGTCAGTAGTATTAGTGATGAAACAATATAAATAGTAGTAGTCGTCGTCGTCGTAGTAGTAGTAATAGCGATAGTAGTAGAAGTGGTAGTAGGAGTATAAGAAATAGTAGTAGTAGTAGTAGTAGTAGTAGTAGTAGTAGTGGTGGTGGTGGTGGTGGTGGTGGTGGTGGTGGTGGTGGTGGTGGTGGTAGTAGTAACAACAATAATCGTAGCCGTTTTATCGGGAAAGAATGAAAGTTGTACTCCTGGTAGTAGTCCGAATAGTAGTAGGAGAATTGTATATATATGTATATAAGCAGTATGTGTAGTAGTAGTAGTAGTAAAAACAAAGAAATGAGAAAATGGTGATAGAAATCGTCCAAACAAATTAGAAGTAGTAGTAGTACTACACTGGGATTAGTAGCAGTAGTTGTTGCAATAGAAAAGGAAGTAGAAGTAGTCGTAGTAGTAGTAGTAGTAGTAGCAGCAGCAGCAGTAGTAGTAGTAGTAGCAGCAGCAGTAGTAGTAGTGGTAGTATTAGTAGTAGTAGTCGTCGTAGTAGTAGTAGTCGTAGTAGTAGTAGTAGTAGCAGTAGTAGTAGTAGTAGTAGTGGTAGTAGTAGTAGTAGTAGTGATCGTAGTAGTGGTAATAGTTAGAGCACTAGGGGCAGTAGCAGTAGTAGTAGTAGTAGTAGTATTAGTACTAGTAGTAGTAGTAGTAGTAGTAGTAGTAGTAGTAGTAGTAGTAGTGGTGGTAGTAGTAGTAGTAGTAATAGTAGTAGTAGTAGTAGTAAGAGTAGTAAAAGTGGCAGTAGCAGTAGCAGTAGCCGTAGCCGAAGCCGTAGCCGTAGCCGTAGCCGTAGTAGCCGTAGCCGTAGCAACAGTAGTAGTAGTAGTAGTAGTAGTGGTGGTAGTAGTAGTAGTAGTAGTAGTAGTAGTAGTAGTAGTAGTAGTAGTAGTAGTGTTAGTAGTAGTAGTAGTAGTAGTAGTAGTAGTAGTAGTAGTAGTAGTAGTAGTAGTAGTAGTAGTGTAGTAGTAGTAGTAGTAGTAAGTTAGTAGTAGTAGTAGTAGTAGTAGTAGTCGTAGTAGTAGTTAGTAGTAGTAGTAGTTAGTAGTAGTAGTAGTAGTAGTAGTAGTAGTAGTAGTAGTAGTAGTAGTAGTAGTAGTAGTAGTAGTAGTAGTAGTAGTAGTAGTAGTAGTAGTAGTAGTAGTAGTAGTAGTAGTAGTAGTAGTAGTAGTAGTAGTAGTAGTAGTAGTAGTAGTAGTACCAATACAATCGCAACGGGATGCGGTACGCAGTAGCAGAAAAAAACAAGAGCAGCAGCTGCAAAAAAGACTGTACAGCTTGCGCTGACAGTGGCAGTAAAGGTGGTAGAGGGAGTGCAGCCGCAATGGCAGCACTACTAGCAGTAGAGCAGAAGTGCAGTGACGAACGGCACCCTTTCAGCCCATCCGCACGACTCGAAAAGAGCATGCGAACGGAGTCTGAAACAGAATGCAAAACGGATCCATCACAACGAATATCCTGTGATCGGCCAACAGCCAGCCGTACAGGGGCGGCGACGCTCGCACAGTCGTAGAAGCGCTCACGCAGAATGGCCAGAGCGGTGGCTTTGGCTGCAGACATCTGCAAACGCGCGCAAGCTTGGGATGGCCCCCGGGCTGTCCCGACGGCGCCGTCGGGCATCACAGCCTGCCCTCCCGAAGCTAGGCTCGGTGCTGCTGAGGGCGGTGGCTTTCCTGCCCTCCGCGTCGTCCATTGCGCCAGGGGTGAGGCGCAGAGGCGCCCAGGTGGCCCTGCGGCGCAAGGCCGGCAGAGCCAGCTGGCGATGGCAGCGGCGCCGCCGCTGGCGTCGCGCGGTTGGAGCGATCGAAAGGGAAACCGCCATGATTGAGCGACCTCCGCAGGTGCTCCATGCCAGGGGCGGGGGGGGGGACCCCGGTCACGATCACGGTTCGGAGGAGATTGGCCGAAGGAGAACCGAGGCCAGATGCACACGCTGGGCCCACAACACAAGCACAGCCCAGCGCATCTGCAGGGGGCCGAGAAGCTGGATCAGTCTTTACAGGGAGCCTGCCTAGGAAAAAACGCTGGGCAAAGACGAAAATCATGCGGCATCCCACGGAAGCATCCCATGTCATCCTGCTGGCCCTTGCGAGTCGACGCTAACCGACGCGCATCGACGCTAGCCGCTGCTAAACCGACATCAATCGACTCTGAATCGGCGCTCTCTCGTCGATCACCAGACGCTAGCGCACGCTAACGCACTCTGAAGACGAAACTACGAGGACACACAAGGCTCCCATGAGTTGCTACCGAACGAAGAGAGGTGGACTCCATGGTCGGAGCCACCGAAGCGGTGAGGGCCGGTCCTTGCTCCCAGGTTCGGCATACCCCTCCTCTAGACTCGCGCTCGCTGCAAGGGGGGTGCAGAGACGTGCCCTCCCGGCAGCGGCCCGCCTCTCAGACGCGAAACGTCGTGCAGCACGCGAGCCCGCGCTGCCCTGACAAAATCCATACAGCAGGTTGGCGTCGTGACGAACCCGGCGTTGATTCCTACCACAGCGTGGATGGTTCAAAATTGAACAATTGGCGGCTTTCGAGCGCCAGATCATTCCATATTGGCCGATTCTGGGCCACTGGCGGCGTTCAACCTTGAACGCCCGCGGCGGGGTCGCCGCGACACGAACCGACACGAACCTACCACATCGCTAACTTTCAACCACGACACGAACCTACCATAGTCGAAGTACCTCTGCAGCCAACTGGCTCGCACAGGCTTGCTGCCGACTGCCCAACGCGCGCTGCAAAACTAGTGCCATCGTACGTGTGGAGCGCAGATTTCCAGTCCGAACCTGTCGATTGAGACCCGATCGTGAGAAAGTGCGCCTGCAAGACGAGGAGAAGTTGAAGCAGCAAGACAGGGCGATAAAGAAGAGGAGGTCAGAGGAGGAGCAGGAGAAGGAGAAGTAGCAGAAGAAGCAGAAGAACAACAAGCAGCAGAACGCACACCATGCTATCCGACGATTTCTGCACGACTGGCTCTGGGGATAGCTCACAAATGCCGCGCTTCGCCTTCGAAACGGCCGCGAACTGATGTGAAGCGGTTCTGGAACAAGTCGCATGCAGAGATGACGGCGACGGTGACGACGACAACGATGGCGACGATGGCGGCGACGGCCGACGGCGACGACGGCGGCGACAGACGACGACGACGACGACGACGACGACGACGACGACGACGACGACGACGACGACGACGACGACGACTGCATGCGCCGTGCCGTGCCGTTTGCCCAGCGCGCGACGCGCGTCCTGACGCCAGCCTGCCCTGGCGAGTTTCCCGGCACCTGCCCCGACGGGACAGAGGAGGGTCCAGGGCGGAGTCCTGCTGGGCAGGACGAGGGAGACGCTGCATTGGAATGGCAATGACACGACCCCAATCGGGATTGATTTCCGAATAGGTTTGCGAATGACAAAACTCTTCTTTCCCAGACCGCGTTCGCTCATATGTATTTCCACTTGTTTGGTTACGTGTGCACGTGCGCAGCGCATGGGCAAGGAAAGAGGAGTAGAGGAGAGGGAAGACGATGAGGAGAAGGAGGGAGAATGCCGTTCTGTGACACAGCGGCCACGCGCACTCCAGGCCGGGTGAGCTATCCCACCCGACCACGTCCCAAAGGCGCCCTTTCAGGCCCGCGAAGCGGCCTCACCAAGCCGCTGACCAAACCCCGCAGGCAATCGAGCGGCAGGGGCGACCCCGCCCGCCCGATCGCGGCAGCTCACAGCCCACAAGAAGCCCGAGGAGGTCCCAGCGGCAAGCCCCGCCAACCTCCCCAGAAAGGGCGCCACCTGGAGGGTTTCTCCGAAGGGCTTAGGCGACCCGTCCACCTCCTCCTCCTCCTCCTCCTCCTCCTCCTCCTCCTCCTCCTCCTCCTCTCCTCCTCCTCCTCCTCCTCCTCCATTTCCTCCTCCCCCTCCCCCATCTATTCCATCTCCTCCTCCTCCTCCTCCTCCTCCTCCTCCTCCTCCTCCTCCTCCTCCTCCTCCTCCTCCTCCTCCTCCTCCTCCCTCCTCCTCCTCCTCCTCCTCCCTCCTCCTCCTCCTCCTCCTCCTCCTCTCCTCCTCCTCCTCCTCCTCTTCCTCCATTCCCTCATCCCCCTCCCCCTCCCCCATCTATTCCATCTCCTCCTCCTCCTCCTCCTCCTCCTCCTCCTCCTCCACCTCCTCCTCCTCCTCCTCCACCTCCTCCTCCTCCTCCTCCTCCTCCACCTCATCCTCCTCCGCCTCCTCCTCCTCCTCGGGTCGCCTAAGCCCCTGGGGGAAGCCGTGCAGCGCCACCCAGCTGAGCCGGCCGCGCAGAGCAGACGGCAAGGGCTGAAAAGAAGGCTGGGGGAGCGGGCGCGCGGGACACCATCCCGAGCGCGTGCCGCTGCTGGCCAGGCAAAAGGCAACGGCTCACACCCCAAGCGGGGCGGGGTCCCATCCCCAGGCTCGACTCCCCCCGCACCCGACTTCACGCCAGGCGTCGTGGAAAGAGCGTCCAGCGCCTGAAAGGGCGGGCCCGGCGCGCGAAAAAAGAGGGCGAGAGCCCGCCGCGCGCAGCGGGGCGGCGCCGCAGCCAAGCGCTGCCAGCGAACACGGCCGAGACGACGCTCGCTCGCCAGGCCTGGGCCACCCGCCGACCTCCAGGCCACGAAGGGAGCAGCGAGCGCGCGGCCTCCGGAACTCGGGCGACGGGCCCGCGGGCGAAGAAGAGCCGCACCTACGGCCCAGCAACGCGGAAAGGCAGCAACGCGCGAGCGGCGGCGACGGAAAGATCCCCCCGGACAGCTCGTAGAGCGCGGTTAGCAGAATGAACCCGGCACTTCGACTGGCCGGGAGCGGCCGCAAGTCAGCAGCCGAAGAAAACAGGGCGGCCCCTCACCACTGCGAGGCACCCCACTCGGCCCCGCGGGGGCGACGGCGCGGAGGGCGCGGTCAAACGCCGCACACACGCCGCGGCTGCCTCAGCGACGCGCGCCTCCCGCCAGGCGCCGAGGGGCCAGGCCAGCGGTCGCCATAGCCTTTGCCCCCCCAGCGGCCTCCACCCGCCGCGATAGGACTTGGGCCCGCGCGGAGGGAGGGGCTTGCCCTTCGCACTGCTCAGCTTGACCCGCCGCGCACGGGGCATGGGCGACCTCGAGCTCGGGCCGAGCGGAGCTGCCTCCGCCCTCGTCCCCACCTCGTCCTCACCCGCCTCCGAAGCCCAGGCGCCCCTCGCACCCTTCCCAGCATACTCGGACCGGTCGTCGCCCGCCGCCTCCAACGGGCCCCGCGCCGGTCCGCCGGCCTCGCCAAAACTCGCGCCCCTCTCCGCCGCAGCCCCCCTTTTCACACCCGCGCCCTCCGGGTAGGCCGGCGCCGCAGCCACGGCCCCAATCGCATCCTCGCTCGCCACCGGCGGGTCGTTGTCCACCAGGACCCCGCCCAGGCGCAGTCGGCAGCACCTCTCGCAGATGTCGCGCTGGCAACGCGAGCGGCGCCGCTGCGCATAACCGGAGGCGCGCGCGCGGTGCTCCAGAACAAGACGCGCGAGCACCGCGGGCACGGACTGGGCCTTCGCCTCTTCGCCCTTCCCACTGCGGCGATCGCGCCCGCTGCCCGCCCGCCCGGGCCTAACAGGGCGTCGACAGGGCGCCGGCTGCAGAGCCTCAGCGGCCAAGCCCTCTTCTCCGCGCAGCAGCGCCCGTCCAGCGCCCCCATCGCCGGCTCTGTCTCGCTCGCCGCCTGGAACACGCACAGCGCCCGCCGCGGGGGCTGCCCCGCCATGCCCAGCATCACGCACATGCACTCCACCTCGCCGGGGTGAGCCATTAGCCCCTCCAGCTGAGCCAGCTCGACGCCGGGGGTCAACCCGCGCACAACCAGCGCACGGCCCATGAGCCCAATCG
Organism: Prorocentrum cordatum; assembly: GCA_963575745.1. Lineage (NCBI taxonomy): Eukaryota > Dinophyceae > Prorocentrales > Prorocentraceae > Prorocentrum > Prorocentrum cordatum. Next base: position 202,859 of record CAUYUJ010015778.1, on the reverse strand, counting down.
ACCCTTCGGTCGACACAGCGGGCGGCCCGCCCCCAAGCTTCTATCCTATAGGTGCGTTGGCTCGTCTGGGCGGCGGCCGCGCACCCGGGCGAGGCGACGACCCTGTCTCGGGACGCCGCCAGGGTTGCGGGCCCCCGCGGGGCGCCGCCCTTCCGCGGCGGGGTCGGCAGTCCACGGTGCTCCACCTTCACCGCCACCACGCCGCTGGTCGCAGGGCCCCTGCTGCAGCTGCTCAGCTCGCGCCGAGGCGCCACCCCCATAGTACCTGGCTTGGCGCCAATAGGGCGCGCAGGCTGGGGGGGGGCCTCCCCGCGCCTCCTCCAGCCCCCGTCGCAGCTGCCGGGCCGCGCTGCAGGCGTGTCCCGCACATGGGGGCCCATCCACCAGATCCACGCGGCGGCAGGCGACTACACTGCGCTTCCGCCACACCCAGGCAGACTGTGTTCACCTGCGCGGAGTGGGCGCACTGGCGCAGGCGTGACGACGACATCTGCTCGGCGGGCGGGCCAATGTCAGCGTCAAGCAGCATAGCGGGCTCAGCCAGTCCCTGGTCGCGGCACACCTCCGGCTGTAAGGGGCGCGCCCCCGTCGCCAGCTAGACCCAACCTAGATGGCGAGGCAGGGCCGCCCCTCGTCATCGGGCCGACTCTCGGACTCGGGGGCCAGCGGCAGCAGGCCGTTGGACTCATTGATGAAACGCTCGGGTCGCGAGCGGCAGAAGCACGCGAACAAACTCCAAGTCCCGCGCATGGCCCACCACAGGCCCCCCCAAGCGCTGCACCAACCGACCCGTGCAATACGGGTGGCCGTCGCCTGGGTGCGCTCCGCAAGGTGGGCGATCGGGGGGTAGTCGATCGCGGCGCACTGGTCAACGCGCGACGGGCGCAGGAACACCTGGGCGCGCGACTCAGGCCCAGTGCCCAGCGCCGCGAGGTTGCCGGCAATGCCAGCGAGCGCAGCTGAGCAAATTGTCCAGCCGAACATGTAGCCCGCGCCGATCCAGACGGGGGGCGCTGGAAAAGTCGCACCTCACTCCGGCCACGTGCCCGCCCTCAGGCAGCAGCATGCGGTTGGACTGTCGCCAGGCGCCGCAGACTCGCACACCCTTCTGGTAGCAAGCGGCTTCCGTCTCACCGCCGACCCCCAGTCCTCGCCAACGGACGTGCTGGGGCGGGGGCGCGGGGAAGGTGCGCGGCGGGACCCAGAGGCGCTCGCCGGCAGCACTGCCGGGCGGAGACCTCGACCTACCCAAAGGGCCGGCACCAGTACGGCGTCGGCGCAGTACGCGAGCGCCCCGTGGAGGAAGGCGGTCACCGCCACGATCACACAGCACATCGCGGTGCTCCACCAGTGGCCCACGATCGAGACTCCTAGCCCGTCCACCGCCTGCCCCAGCCAGCCCCAGTCGGTAGCGAGCGTACCTGGACGACACGGGGTGCTAAACCACCCCCCAGAGCCCGCAGAGCTCCCAGGCCCAACGCACGTAGCTGCAGATACCCGGGCGGGGAGCCGCCCACGGCGGACGGGGGCTCGCCTGGCGGCTGGGCCAGTCCCAGCTGGGCCCAGCCCAGCGCCCTGTTGGGGACCCACGCCTGACAGCCCCCAGGCCGGCACAATCTCTTCCCCTGGGCCAGTGCCGACCTGCACCGGGGGCACGGGCCCCGTCGGGCCATGGCCGCTGCCGCCCCAGTGCCAAGGGGGGGCCTCCAGGCCCAGGCGCCGCCTCGGTCGCACCTGGAGACAGCACAGTCTCGGCGGGCGGGCGGCGGCGCCTGCCTCGCGCCGCGCCCGTTGTCGCTGGCACCCCGAGCAGGCGGCAGTTTGGGCGCGACCCCTTCCACCTGTCGGCACGACAGGGAAAGTGGACGCCTCGCCTCCCAGCTTGGCGGTCAGAGCCTCCCCTTCCATTCGCCCCGGGGGGCCACCAGGCCGCGCACCCCACACGCCGCCCGCTGGACCTAACGGCCTCGCGGGCGACATTGCCCTGCGGGGCTGGGGGGGCCCCAACAGCCCAGCCCACTCAGGTAGCCAGCTTTTTGCTTGGCTGACCAAGCCCACGAATCCCAATATGCTTAGAGTGAAGGGGCCAAACGGTCACTCATTGTTCCTGGGCGCGTGGCCGAAGTGAGGTTCCGCGGTACGGATTGTTGATGTTGCGTTGTTAATATTGCGTTGTTGTTGTTGTTGGTGGTTGTGTTGTTGGTGGTGTTTCTGTTGAACTTTCAGTATTGAAGAATTGAAGAAGAACTATTGTTGATCCCCCTCCGGTGACACTTGTATTATTCAATTGAAGTGCTTTCCCCGCGGCTCGCAGCCTGTTTTCTATCAGAGAAAGTCACGGAGCTCAAGCTGGGTTGTTGGCCCCCGGTTTACAACAACAGCGGCTCCCGCCTGAGATTTCCCCACAATGTATTCCCAAATCGCGCTCTCGCGCGGGACTTCCTCATAATTTGTATACGAGTCGCGCTCTCGCGTGGGATTTCCTCGCAGCTGATTCAGACGATGCGCCCTCGGCGGTCAGGAACCACGCTCTCGCTTTGGTTATTTCTTTCGATTCACTTATCGCGCTATCGCTCGAGACTTCCTCGCGATTCATGCAGGACCCACGTTTCAGCAACCCGCCTGCTCGACCTGGTCGCCTGGGCCCGCCTTCCCGACCTGCCCGCTATGGGTCTGCCCACCCGATCTGCCCGTCTGATTATACCATTTGTTGTCTGCTCCTTGCTCCCCTCCTGCTAATTTCTCTCTCGTTCCATTATTATCCCTCCCCCTTTCCACCCGTCTTCTCTTCCATCGTTTTAGGGGCTGCACTAAATGCACGTGGCACGTAAGGAAGATAGACCCTCAAGGGGGTACGATCGAAGACGACGAGGGCGGGTACTGAGGGCTTGGGATGTACGCATTGATCGGCACGTGAGCGGGTAGAATCGAACAGACTTAAAATGAGTGTTGCTGTTATTGCTGTTGTTGCTGTTGTAACTGTTGTTGCTGTTGTTGCTGGTTGTTGCTGTTGTTGTCGAGTTCTCATTTCCAGAAAAATATTGTTGATCCCCCTGCCCGGTAGCCATTATACTTTTCAGCTAAAATGCTCATTCCCAGGATCGCACCCTGCTTTTCACATGGGAAAGCGACGTGCCACCAAACTGCGCCCCTGGCCCCCGGCTCACAACAACAACGGCTCCAGTCTGATACTTCCCTACATCGTATTCTCAAATCGCGCTCTTGCGCGGGATTTCCTCACAATTTAAATCGGAGCCGCCTTCTCGCGTGGGACTTCCACAGAATGTATTCAAACGCCGCGCCCTCGACACTCAGGAACCACGCTCTCGCTACGGATCCCCCACGATTTACTTGGGAATCGCGCTATCGCTCGAAACTCCCCCACGATTCATGCAGGACGAACGCTTCAGCAATCCGCCTGCTCCACCTGCCCGTTTGGGCCCGCCTTCCCGACCCGCCCGTCAAAGTCTACCCGCCCGATCAGCCCGTCCGTTTCTGCCACATGCTTTCTGTTCCTAGCCCCCTCTCCAGCTACTCTCTTTCTCTTTTGTGTTCTCTCTCTCTCTCTCTCTTTCTCTCCCTCTCTCGTGTTCCATCCGCGTCACTCCCCCTTGTCCCTGCCTTCCATACGTCCTCTTTTTCTTGCCTTCAGGGTTGCACGAAATACACGCTGCTGGTTTTTTATGTATACATGTATCTATATATAACAACAACAACAACAACAACAACAACAACAACAACAACAACAACAACAACAAAAAGGGGGCGATCGAAGACGAGGAGGGCAGGGGTCGAGGGTTCGGGACATACACGTTGAGTGGCACGCGAGCAGGTGAGAGCGAACAGTGTTACAATGATGGTTGTTGTTTTTGTTGCTGTTGCTGCTGTTAAACTCGCACTCTTAGAAAGCAGTTACTGCTGGTCCTCCCAGACAAATGCACACTGTTTCAAGTGAAGTACCCCATTCTCGAAGTTCGCATTCTGTTCTTGCTTAGGGAAGGTCTGAATGCTCAAGTTGCGTCGTTGACCCCCCGCTACAACAACAACGGCTCCCGCCTGATCTCCCGCCTGAGACTTCCTCACAATGAATCGAGAAAGCGCGCTCTCGCGCGGGACTTCCCCACAATTTAAACAGGAACCGCGCTCTCGCGTGGGACTTCCTCAAAATATATTCAAACGCCGCTCCCTCGACACTCAGGAACCACGCTCTCGCTTTAGCCTTTTTGTTGCGATGTGTTTGGAAATCGCGTTATCGCTGGAGTCTTCCTCGCGGTTCATGCAAAGCTCACGTTTCAACAACCCGCCTGCTCGACCTGGCCGCCTGGGCCCGTCTTCCCGTCCGCCTGTTGGGGCTCACCCGCCCGATCAGCTTATCTGGATATGCCACGTGGTTTCTGCTCCTAGCCCCCCTCCTGCTAATGTCTTCTCTCGTGACATATCCTTCTCCCTTCCCCTTCCATCCGTCCTCTCGTCGTCCCCTGTCTTAGGTGGGCTGCGCCAAATACACGTGGCAGGTAAGGAAAATATACCCCCAACGGGGTACGATCGAAGCCGAAGAGGGCCGTCACCGAGGGTATGGGATATACGTGTTGAACGGCACGCGAACGGATAGGAGCGAACAGACTCAAAATGATGGCTGCTGTTGCTGAACTATGAATCCTGGAAAATAAATACGGTTGACCTCACACACTGGTGCACATTGTGCTTTTCAACTGAAGCGCCCCCCTCTGGGGTTCGCACCCTGCCCTTTATCAGAGAAGGGTTTCCTGCTCAAGCTGCGTTGCTTCCCCCCCAGCTACAACAACAACGGTTCCCGCCTGATCCGCCCTCACAATGTATCAAGAAATCGCGCTCTCGCGCGGGATTCCCTAACAATTCAAACAGAAACCGCGCTCTCGCATTAGACCTTATTCAAACGCCACGCCATCGAGACTCAGGAACCACGCTCCCGTATTAGCCTATCGAAGACGAAGAGGGTGGGCACCGAGGAGCAGATAAGTTGAATGGCACGTGTTGAATGGCGAGCGAGCAGTTAGGAGCGAACAGTCTTAAAATGATTGTTCTTGTTGTTGTCCTCGTCCTCGCCCGCGACCCGCCCGCGATCCACCCCGCGACCAACCCCGCGAACCGCCCCGCGACCCTCGCGGCGACCAACCTGGCGACCCACCCGCGACCCACCCACCCGCGACCCGCCCAGATTGCTTTAACGTCAAAGTCGGCGCCTGCGGTGGATTCGCAGTCAGAGTGAGGGGGCCGAACGGTCATTCACTGTCCCTGGGCGCGTGGCTGAAGTGAGATTCTGAGGTGCGGATTGTTTTTGTCGTTGTCGTCGCCCCCCACGCGACCCAACCGCGACCCAGCCCGCGACCCGCCCGCGACCCACCTGCGACCCACCCGCGACCCACCCGCGACCCACCCCGCGACCCACCCGCGACCCAACCGCGACCCACCCCGCGACCCGCCCGCGACCCACCCGCGCGACCCACCCGCGACCCACCCGCGACCCACCCCGCGACCCACCCCGCGACCCGCTGGGCGACCCACCTGCGACCCACCCACCCGCGACCCACCCACATTGTTTGAACGTAAGAATCGGCGACTGTGGTGGTGGGTTCGATGCATACTTTGTCAAGTTCGGCGCCGACGGCGGGTTTCTTCAGAGCCTCGCAGACTGCCGACGCCCCCGCCGCCCGCTCACTCTTATCCGCAACAGCGGGTTGCTACGTACCGAAGCGGCCAACATATTGCGGGGCGCGCCTTAAGGCCTACTGGAGGCCCACCGATCCACCTGACTCGAGCCCCCCACAGCTGCGAGGCCAAAAGGGCGGCGCCCAACGCAGCCCTCCCGCTTCCACATAACCAACGTTCTAAGAAGCACAAACAACATAATCTAAGGGAACTGAACCTAGTTGGCGGATTGGCGGTTCCGTGGTCGCCGTCGCCGCCCCGTCACCGCCGAGACTCTCCTTTTCTAGAAAAGAGATAGGTTCTACCCCCCCTCCCCCCCCCCCCCCAGATTTAACGATCCACCTTCTTCGTATTGCAACGTACATGTGATGCTGCCCCATCGCCCACCCTAGATATGAACTCACACTACCCCAGGGGGATCTGTACCGCCCCCCCCCCCCCCCCATCCTCTGCAAAAATGCTACGCGCGCACACTCGTTGATCAAAAATCAAATCAAAGTGTTCCAGAATCCCTTGCAAAAAAAACTGGACAAAGAGCACACGCGCGCGTCGTCGCGCGCGCATGCCGAAATCCTTCAAAAACCCTCGGCTGCGGAAGGATTTCAAAATCGAGTTCAAAAAAAATACACAAACACAGGGTTTCGCACAAGGATTCCCTAAAAAAGCTTACGCGCGCGCTCTTGCGAACTCTTCAGAAACCCTAGGTGTTTCAAGACTTTCAGAAAATACTACCAAACGGGCTTCGCGCGCGCGCATGTCGAAATCGTTCGAACGCCCTTGCGCGCGTGCCGTCGCCAGAGCCCTCTGCAAAAAACAGGACGAAGGGCACGCGCGCGCGCGCCGTCGGGCGCGCACGCCAAAATCCTTCAAAAACCGTTGGTTTCGGAGGGATTGCAAAATCGAGTGCCCAAAAAACATACAAAACCACAGGGTTTCGCCGTACGGATTTTCAACAAAGACGTGCGCGCGCGCGCTCTTGCGTCGTCGTCGTCGTCGTCGTCGTCGCCGTCCTCCCTCCTCCCGCGTCGTCGTCGTCGTCGTTGCCGTCGTCGTCCTCTGTCTTTCCTCGTCGTCGTCGTCGTCGTCCTCTTTGGCGTCGTCGTCGTTTCCGTCGTCGTTGTCGCCGTGGTCGTCCTTCCTCCTCCCTCGTCGTCGTCGTCGTCCGTCGTCGGCGTCTCGTCGTCGTCCCTCTTAGTTCGTCGCCGTCGTCGTCGTCGTCGTCGTCGTCTTCCCTTCTCCCTCGTCGTCGGTGCCGCCGTCTTCCCTCCTTCTTCGTCGTTCGCGTCGTCGCCGTCCTCCCTCCTCCCTCGTCGTTGTCGTCGTTGTCGCCTGCGTCGATCTCCCTCATCCCTCGTCGTCGTCTTCGTTTGCGACGTCGTCGTCGTCGTCGTGGTCGGCGTCGTCGTCATTGCCGTCGTAATCGTCGTCGGCGTCGTCGTCGTCGGCGTCGGCGTCATCGTCGGCGTTGTCATCGTCGTCGTCGTCGGCGTCGTCGTCGTCAGCGTTATCATCGTCGTCGTCGGCGTCGGCGTCGGCGTCCTCGTCGTCGTCGTCGGTGTCGTCGTCATCGTTGTCGTCGTTGTCGGAGTCGTTGGAGTTGTCGCGGGTGTCATCGTAGTCGTTGTCGGCGGCGTCGTCGTCGTCGTTGTCGCTGTCGGCGTCGGCGTCGGTGTCGCTGCCAAGTGCCATTTGGCACCTACCGTTAAGGTCTTAAGAGGTCTTGCGACCAAATTGCAGGTGGGAGGGTGGAATGTTTGCACGAGCAGTGGAGAGGACCGCTTCAAGTTGAGCAAGTGATTGACTGCACCACATAGATTGCACCACATAGACTGCACCGCAAAGACTGCACTACATAGACTGCACCACACAGAACGCACCACATAGGTTGCACCTCATAGACTGCAGCTCGTCGATTGCACCACACAGATACCACCACATGGAGTGCACCACGTATATTGCATCGCACAGTAGACATTGCATCACATGAATTGCACAATATATATTGCACGACATAGAATACCTATACGACCACCCTTCGGGTGATAAGGAGGTTGTGTGGGGGGGGAGAGGGGGGGGAACCAACATCTGACTCAATCGATCTCACTATCGATCTCACTCAACGGGACACCACGGGACACCACGGGACACTTGTCGATCTCTCTATCGATCTCAGTATCGATCTCACTCAACGGGACACCACGGGCCACCACGGGCCACCACGGGACGCCACGGGACACCGCGGGACACCTCTCAATCTCACTATCGGTCTCACTATCGATCACACTATCGATCTCACTCAACGGGACACCATAGGACACCACGGGGCTCCACCGGACATAACGGGACTCCTCGGGACGCCACATCGATCTCACCATCGATCTCACTATCGATCTCACTCAAAGGGGACACCACGGAACACCACGGGACACCACCGGACACCTGTCGATCTCACTATCGATATCATTATCGATCTCACTTTGTCCCTACCTAGGCTCTGCCTGGAAGGGTTCTTACTCTCTTTCTTAAAGGGGCCAGGCAGTGCACACCGACCCGGGCGGTTCCCCCAGTATCCGCCCCGCGGTTCCCCCAGTTACGTCCCCTTAGCTTAGCGTTGCTTATCTCATCTTAGCTTAGCTTATTTCATCTTAGCTTAGCTTTGCTTCATCTTAGCTCAGGTTTATCTTAGCTTACGTTACCTTCATCTTAGCTTCGCTGAGCTTTAGCATCGCAGAGCACAGCATAGCATAGCATAGCGTAGCATAGCATAGCGGAGCACAGCATATCATAGCATAGCCCAGCATAGCATAGCATAGCGCAGCATAGCATAGCATAGCAAAGCATAGCATAGCATAGCCTAGCGCAGCACTGCACAGCACAGCATAGCACAGCGCAGCATACCATAGCATAGCATAGCAGAGCATAGCAGTAGCATGGGTGTAATTCCCTACCCAGGCTCTGCCTAGAGGGTTAGCTCAGCTTAGCTTAGCTTGGCTTAGCTTAGCATAACGCAGCGCTGCATTAGCATAGCTTAGCATAGAATAACATAGCCAAGCATAGCATAGCATAGCATAGCATAGCACAGCATAGCATAGCATAGCATTGCATAGCATAGCATAGCGTAGCATAGCATAGCTCAGCTTAGCATGGCATAGCATAGCATAGCTTAGCATAGCACAGCGCAGCATGACATAGCATAGCTTAACATAGCATAGCATAGCATATCATAGCATAGCATAGCGCAGCATAGCATAGCATAGCATAGCATAGCATAGCATAGCGCAGCATGGCATGACATAGCATAGCATAGCATAACATAGCAAATAATGCTGCTTTCCTAGGGGCTCCAACTTCTAGGTAGGGTCGCACTGGGGTAATTGGGACATCACGGGACACCACGGGACACCTCGGGGCACCACATCGATCTGAGTATCGATCTCACTATCGATCTCTCTATCGATCTCACTATCGATCTCACTATCGATCTCACTATCGATCTCATTATCGATCTCACTCAACGGGACACCACGGAACACCACGGGACACCACGGGACACCGTGGGACACCGCGAGCCACCGCCAGACGGACGAACGGACGGGCGGGCGGGAGCGAAACATTTGTCTTGACTTCGCCCTAGCAACGGCGGACACCACGGGACACCACGGGACACCACGGGACACCGCGGGACACCGCGAGCCACCGCCAGACAAACGGACGGGAGCGAAACATTTGTCTTGACTTCGCCCTAGCAACGGCGGACACCACGGGACACCACGGGACACCGCGGGACGCCGCTGGGGCCTCCGCTGCACGGACGGACGGACGGACGGAGAAACATTTGTCTTGACTTCGCCCTAGCAACGGCGGACACCACGGGACACCACGGGACACCGCGGGACACCGAAAGGGCCACCGCCAGACGGACGGACGGACGGATGGAGGAGAAACATTTATCTTGACTTCGCCCTAGCAACTGCGGGTTCATTCCTCTCGCGCGCCCACGCAGCTTCGCCTCGCCCGCACGCACGACACGAACGAAACGAAACGATTTCCCGGTTGGGGGTCTCCGTTCCACTGCGATCTCACCCCCAACCTCCGACATAACATAGGTTGCACAACATATGTTGCGCCACAAGGGTTGCTCCACATGAGCTGCACAACATAATTGCAATAAACACACTGCTCGGGGTCCACGCTGGCTAACATTCACAGTGTGAACAGATAACGGGGATCCGTTCCCCCCTTCCATCATGTGGCATCGCACGATCTTGGGTATACGCATGGGTTCCTCTGCGTATTGCAATAAGTGGCCTTGGTATCCTTCGGAATCCGCTGGAATCTAACAAAATAAAATCCAACGGAGTCCTATGGAGTCTCCTGGAGCGCGATGGAGTCCGATGGAGTCTGATGGATTTCACCAGAGTCCAACGGAGCCCAATGGAGTCCACGGAGTCCGATAGCGACCAACGAGGAGCAATGCAGTCCTGTGGGCACTCCAATGGAATCCAATGCAGTCCAGGGGAGTCCCATGGATTCCGATGGAGCCCAGTGTGGAGCCCACTGGAGTCCCACAGAGGAGTCCGACGGAGCTCCGTGGAGCCCGTGGAGCCGACTGGAGCCCCACGGAGTCCGGTCCACCTCTCCCCCCCCCTGGGGGACCCGCCTCTGGCCGCTGGACGGCCCCGGGCGGGTGGCGGCGCCGGCGGCGGCGGGGGCCAGCCGCCCGCCAGGTCCACCCGCCGCCCGCGCGCCACGACGAGCTGCGGCCTCCGCAGGGCCCGCAGCTCGCGGGTGGGGTCCCCGCGCACCACGAGCAGGTCGGCCGCCAGCCCGGCGGCCAGGCGCCCGCACTCGCCGCCCAGGCCCAGCGCCCGCGCGCTGGCCGACGTGGCGGCGCGGAGCGCCTCCTCGGAGGCTCCAAAAAGCAGGAAGGGCACAAGCATCAACGTTTTGGGGTTCTGCGAGGATTGCTTGGATCTGCGCTGGGCCCCCCTCCCTGGCGCGCGGAGCGCGCCAAAAGCGCGGCGCCGCCCCTGTTCTTCCCAGCGCGGATCCCAGAAATCCGCGCGGAGCGCCAAAAGGTTATGTTTGTGCCGTTCTGTTCCTCTTCGACTCCTGCGGCGGCATGCCCGCCATCTCGGCCAACACCTCTGGGGTGTTGCCGGGTGGTCCTGGCCCAAGGTGCCCCCCACCCGCTCGCTGCATCTCTCGGAGCCCCCTGGGCCCTCGGGGCCTCTCGCGAGGGGTGCTCCCGGCGCCACCCGGGCCTCCCCAGGAGAGTCTGGGGACGAGCCTGGGCCAGGGACGCCTGCTTGGCAGCACGCGGACCTCCACCCCGCCGGCCAGCGCGTCGAAGGGCAAGCCCTGGATGGCACCCGCGTCCGAGGAGGCCAGCAGCGGGACGCCCGCCGCGCGCAGGGCGCGCAGCGCGGCGGACATGCGCGCGAAATTCTTGTCGCCCATGGTTGGAGGCCTGGAGATGGCCACCAGCACCACCACGCGGGGCTGCCTGCACTGGGAGAAGAGAATCCTAGATTCCGGTGGTGGCAAGACGTCGGCCTCTTAGAGGCCCGAATATTACCACCACCACCACCGAGATTGGGAACATCTTCCCTCGGTGGAGGCACACCGCCGATAGTGGTGTTGGTGTCAAGCTCTGGGCCTCCGACATGGGACGGCGGGCCCAGTTGGCGTGCGCCGTCGGCGCCACGCTAACGCCGTTCCTCACCATGGCCTCGACGGCCCGAGAGTCGACGCAGCCCCACTGCCAGCCGGCGCCGATCCAGGTGCAGTGCTCGACCGTGTGGCAGCCGGCGGCCACTGCGCCCACCACGCCTTCGGTGCCGTGCGCGTGGGCGGCCACCTTGAGCCCGCGGGCACTGGCGGCCGAGACGACCTCTTGCAGATCGTCCTGGCTGAACTGCGCCCGCGAAGGGTCGGTGCCTGGGGTACGCATGCCACCCGTGGCCATGACTTTGATCCAATCGGCTCCCCTTCCGGCCTGCTGCTCGACCACCTCCCTGATCCCAGCGGAGCTGGATACCACTCCGCCCCACTGGTGGACGTGGCCTCCGGGCACGGTGATGGGCTGACCCGCACAGAGGAGCCTTGGGCCAGGCAGCCGTCCAGCCAGGATCTCGTCCCTGAGCCACAGCGCTCCATACGCGGGCCCGCCGAGGTCGCGCGCAGCAGTGATGCCCGCCCGCACCATGCGCAGTGCGCGCTCGGCCATGGCACCGCTCGCCCCCTCGCCGGCCGGCTGCTTGCTCAGCGGATGGTTCTCACTGAGCTCAACGTGCACGTGCGCGTCGATCAGCCCGGGCATCAGGCAGCAGCCAGGGTGCTCCTCGATGGGGAGGCCTCGCGCCCGCGCCAGCGCCACAGGGCACACCTCTCGATTTTGGAGGCAAGCGCGGCGATGCCCCCCGATTGTCGCATCGGTCAAGTCAGGGCAGGGGGGCACCGAATCGGAATGTGCTGGATGCGAAGCTTCCCCCTCCAGAAGCACACGTCCCATCTGAGCATCGTTTAACCGATCCCTATCACTGGCGTGGTCTGGGGCCCACTGCCCGAACTACCTCCCTGAATGGTGATATTGGCTGTCTCCTTCGGGTTTCGAGGCGTACGGGTGGTGATATGCTGGGGATCGGGACAGGGATGGTGATGGGGATAAGGATCGGTTAAATGATACTGACAATCCCTGCTGCACGATTCCGGTTCCCCGATCCATCCGCCGACGCGGCCCCCAACAGCTTCCCCACAAATCACGGGCCACGAGGCCGAGGCAGAAGAGTCGACGCAGATTGGGCTCCTGGGGAGAACAGCTCAACAGAAAATCGGAGATGACGATGAGGGAGAATAGCCAAGGGGGGAGCAAAACATGTATCCAGGGGCGCCGATGGTCCATGTCTTCGGCGACGCTCTGGAGGGATACGTGTAATCCCCGCCCCTGGGCTATTCGCCCTCATCGTCGCCTCCGAGAAAATTGGCAACATAGGGCATTGGATTTCTGGGCGCCCAGGCAGGGTCCCGCGAACCTCTGCTATCTGCGACCCCCGCACAATGACGCAGAGGCCTGGCCGCGCCTCGTCCTCGCAGCCGTCCCACAGCAGGTCCGCGGTGATCGCCCACGCGCCCGGGCGCAGCTCGTCGCCAGGAGCGCCGGTGAAGCCAGCGGCGGTCGCGCCCGTGGCGGGCGGCGGCGATCCGAGAACCTCCTCGGCGCTCGGGGACCGCGGCCCCTCCTCTGAGGTGCCTGCGCTGCCAGCGGCTGCACCGCCCACGCCGAGCCCAGACGCCCCGAGAGATCCCTCCCCGACGGCGCTCGTGGGCGGCCTGTCCTCGCAGGTGCCGGCGCCGTCGGCCGCCCCGGCCAGGGCGGGCGCCGACGCTCGGAGATCCCCCATCGCCTCCCACCCGCAGGCGCCCCGTCGCCGGAGGCCTCGGCGCTGCCAGCCGGTGCCATGTCGTCGAGGGGGCTGCCTGCTGTGCTCGCTGCGCTGAGCCGGTGCCACGACGCGAAGCAGCGAAGAGAGAGCCACGGCGACGCACCGAAACGCATGCTGCCCGTGAACCGCGATCCTGCTGTGGTCAAGGACCCCACGCAGCGTCGAAACCAAATGGGCATCACGGTTCGAAGCCCGACTCCGCCGAAAATGGAAGAGCAACTCGAGAGGCAGTCCCGAGTCGAGAAGGTGCTGCAACTACTCCACTGTTCCCCAATCGTGCTTGCCCGAAGCTGTTCTTGACTGAGCGGTGGGCGCCCGCCGCCGCCTCGACGCCGCCTGGTGCAGCGGCCGGTGCCTCTGAGCGTTCGGACCGCCTCGAGGCCGCCCCGCGCGCTGGCTGGCGCTTCCGGTTGCTCGTCCCGCGGCCGCCCGTCGCTGCCTCGTCGACGCCGCGTGCGCTGACTGGCGTTTCTTGGGGCGCGTCCGCTCGCCGCCCGCCGACGCCTTGTCGCCGCCGCCTTCTGCGCTGGCTGGCGTTTCAGGACGCCTCCGTATTAGACGCCATCTTTCTTTCGCCCAAACAAAACGTTCAGACAGCAGCAGTGCCCACGCAGAGGCCGGACTTAACCCATCCCCCTCCGCATGGTGGTTGCTCAAGCCTGTCATGCACGGACGCCCCTCTCATAGATCAAACATGACCAGGCCAGCTCACGCGCTATCGCCCCTCCCTTCTCATTCCTGTCAAATCAAGCCATGCATTGCACACGTGTTGATGTAATACCCCAGTGCGACCCTACCTAGAAGATGGAGCCCCTAGGAAAGCAGCATTAGCTGCTATGCTATGCTATGCTATGCTATGCCATGCTATGCTGAGCTACGTTATGCTATGCTATGTTATGCTATGTTATGTTATGTTATGATATGCTATGCTATGCTATGCTATGCTATGCTATGCTGCGATATGCTATGCTATGCTATGTTATGCTGTGCTATGCTGTGCTATGCTATGCCATGCTAAGCTATGAGATGTCCTGCTGCGTTGTGCGATTCTAAGCTACGCTATGCTATGCTATGCTAAGCTGCGCTATGCTATGCTATGTTAACGCAGCGCTGCGCTATGCTAAGCTAAGCTAATCTAAGCTAAGCTAACCCTCTAGGCAGAGCCTAGCTATGCTATGCTATGCTATGCTATGCTATGCTATGCTATGCTATGCTATGCTATGCTATGCTAAGCTGCGCTATGCTATGCTATGCTATGCTATGCTATGATATGCTATTACATGCTATGATATGCTGCGCTATGCTATGCTATGCTGGGCTATGCTATGATATGCTGTGCTGCGCTATGATATGCTAGGCTATGCTATGCTATGCTGTGCTCTGCTATGCTAAAGCTCAGCGAAGCTAAGATGAAGGTAAGCTAAGCTAAGATAAACCTGAGCTAAGATGAAGCTAAGCTAAGCTAAGATGGAATAAGCTAGGCTAAGATGAGATAAGCAACGCTAAAATAAGGGGACATAACTGGGGGAACCGCGGGACGGATACTGGGGGAACCGCCCGGGGCGCTTTCCACTGCCCGGCCCCTTTAAGCCCAGAGAGTAAGAACCCTTCTAGGCAAAGCCTAGGTAGGGAACAAGCTCGCTGTGTCAGAACCCCTCCCAATGACTAACATGCGGGCACATGCACGCGCCCTCCCCACCCGCGCGCATGTCCAATTCAGTCAAAATCATTATCCCAGTGCGACCCTACCTAGGAGTTGGAACATCTAGGGAAGCAACATCTACATCTGCACCGACAGCTACATTAACATCTACACCTGCATCTACATCTACATCAACATCAACAGCGAGACTCACATCTACATCTACACCTACATCTACACCTACATCTACATCTACATCTACATCTACACCTACATCCACATCTACACCTACACCTACATTTACATCTACATCTACACTTTCGCATTGGTGTCGCTTTTGCTTTGCATTGCCTTGCCTTTGCTTTTGCTTTTGCTTTTGCTGTTGTTTTTGCTTTGCTCTTGTTGTTGTTGTTGCTTGATGTTGTGTTTGCTTTGCCTGCGCACAGACACACACACACACGCATGTTTTCGCATTCGCTCACAAAGTATTCCCAGTTCTCGGTTCGCCATCCCACGTGTACTCGTAGGTATCAACCAGGGCTTGTCTGACAACAACGGCCAATGCTTGTTGGGCTAAGATGCTATGCTATGCTAGTGCTGCGCTGCGCTAAGCTAAGCTGAGCTGAGCTAAGTTAAGCTAAGCTAGGCTAGGCTGAGCTAAGCTAAGCTAAATTAAGCTAACCTCAGCTAAGCTAGGCTAGGCTAGGCTAGGCTAAGCTAAGCTAAGCTAAGCTAAGCTAAGCTAAGCGAAGCTAAGCGAAGCTAAGCGAAGCTAAGCGAAGCTAAGTTAAGCTAGGCTAAGTTAAGATGAGATAAGCAACGCTAAGCTAAGGGGACGTAACTGGGGGAACAGCGGCGCGGATACTGGGGGAACCGCCCGGGGCGCTTTCCACTGCCCGGCACTTGAAGCCCAGAGAGTAAGAACCCTTCTAGGCAGAGCCGAGGTAGGGAAAAATCCTCTTCGTCAGATCAAGGTGTCCAACCTCAAAAACTACTGCAAGTATTCATTCCTACAGAAGCTGGAATCAGAAGAACAAAATATATCCCTGGTAGTTTTGCCGAAATATACCATGCGAGCAAAACGTGCGCGCCTGTCGAAAACATGCATCACTCATCGCGCACCCACCCACTTTGCGGAACAATACCACGCGAGCTACACGCGCGTGCCTCCACGCGCGCACTTGGAGATCATTCCAAAATCCGCAGTCCTTCAAGCAATTCAACACGCTGATGTTCATAAGTACGTGTGGAACAAGTTGTTTGCCAATGCAACGTCTGACCATGTTTACGAACTTCTGCGCGCGCAATTCTGCATCATCTTCATATCGGCATCATGATCATCACCGCCAGCGCCGTTATTGCCCCGGCCATCACCATCACCATCACCGTCGTCTACCCCAACGTCGTCATTAACATAAGCATCAGCATCGTCATTTCATCGCCGGTGCCGTCGCCGTCCACACCATCGTTTTCATCGTTCCTCTCATCATGAACAACGTCATGATCGCCAACGTTATCGCCAACGTTACGATTGCCACCGTCATCACCGTCGTCGCCATCATTAGCACCATCTTGGTGTTGTTCATCATCGTTATCATCGCCATCGTCGTCAGCGCCTTCATAATTTTCAATCTCATTTTCCGGAATCGACAACCCGAGCCACGGGTCTGCATGAAAAGGGTCCTCGCGTCACTGCGCCAATTTAGATTCGCGCACGCGTTGCGGGTTGGTGGGTGGAAAATTGCGCGATTTGCCTCTCGAGGACCACAAAAAACCCATGTCGGCACACACCCTACGCATTACTATCCTGAAACACGTGAAAATACAACTGTTCCAGTCTCACAAATCTCAGCCCCGCAAGAGAAAAGAGGAGGGAAGACAGCAGGAGAAAAGAGGGAAGGAAACGCGCGAGCAGTGCTCTATGCCATACACGTGCCAACCACAGGAAGGTTGGGAACAAGGTAAAAGGCAGGAGGGAAGAGGAGAAAGGGAAGGAGGCGGGAAGGAAGGAAGGCAGGTGGGAAGCAAGGAAGGAAGGACGGAAGGAAGGGAGGAAGGAAGGAACGAAGGAAGGAAAGAAGGAACGAATGAAAGGAAAGGAAGGAAGGAAGGAAGGTGGGCAACCGCAGCGTTCTTTTCTAAACGAGGACCCAACGCAGGAGGATTGGGGAAATTACCCCAGGACGTACCCCACTGCTTGTACATATGAGGCGGATGTACATCGGACAGCTCAATACAAAACCGAGCACTGAAGGATCCGAAACGATTCGCCAAAGAACGCCGGGCCAAAGTCACATGTTCACAGACGCGGCGTCGCTCTTAAGATTCAGATATTTGGCAGGGCGGCGGCCACGAGGGATTGTGGAAATACAGCAAGGAGAAACGATTGCAAACACAATTCGTGTGAGTAACATCGCATCGCGCTATGTTCGCATTGCAGAGCAGCGCCACGCGCGCTGTGACAGCACAGCGCTTTGCGCCAAGCAGCGCGAGTGTCCGAGTGCACTGCGGGCAAGAGGCAACTGAAGAGGGGGTGCGGCATGAACTCCTCTCTCCTAACAATTATGGACTCCTCGTTGTCCTCATCCCTCCCGGGCCGTTTTCTTCCGCCGCCTCTGCCACTTCCCCCCCTCCTCCTCCTCCTCCTCCTCCTCCTCCTCCTCCTCCTCCTCCTCCTCCTCCTGCTCCTCCTCCTCCTCCTCCTCCTCCTCCTCCTCCTCCTCCTCCTCCTCCTCCTCCTCCTCCTCCTCCTCGTCCTCCTCCTCCTTCTCCTCCTCCTCCTCCTCCTCCTCCTCCCTTGACAGGGAACCGCCGTGCACAGATAGGTCAGATGGCCGATGGGACCCCCCACACCCCCAAGGAGGTCCTACGCTTCTACGCCCCCTCGTCCCCCTCCCGGGAGTGGCCCTCCTCCTTCCCCTCCTCCTCCCGGGGTGGCCTGGCCCTCCTCCCCCGAGTGGCTCCCCGTCGTTGTCCTCCTTCCCCTCCTCCTCCTCCTTCCAGGAATCGCCCTGCGGTCTCGATTGGGTCTGCGTAGGCAGCGCCGCTGGACCCCCCGACGTCGCACCCAAACCCCCCAGAGAAAAGAGGTCTCGCGGTGATCTGCGTCAGACGCACCTCCGCTGGGCCTCCCAGGGGCCCACGAAAGTGGCGACAGTGTCGCAGATCGCAACCCCCCAGGGAACGGCGAGATCTCACCGTGATCTGCGCAAGACGCACCTCCGCTAGACCTCCCAGGAGCCCACAAAAGTGGCCGGGGCTTCGCGGATCGCAGCCCCCCCCCAGGGGACGGCGAGGTCCAGTGGTGATTTGCGTAGGACGCACCTCAGCTGGGCCTCCCAGAAGCCCACGAAAGTGGCAATAGTTTCGCAGATCACAGCTCCCCAGGGGGCGGCGAGGTCTAGCGGTGATCTGCGCAAGACGCACCTCCGCAGGGAGCCCACGAAAGTGGCGACAGTTTCGCAGATCGCAGCCCCCCCGGGGGACGGCGAGGTCCCGTGGTGATCTGCGTAAGACGCACCTTCGCTGGGCAACCCAGGAGCCCACGAAAGTGGCGACGGTTCCGCAGATCGCGGCCCCCCCCCCCCCAGGGACGGCGAGGTTTCATGCTGACCTGCGTAAGACGCACTTCCGTTGGGTCTCCCAGGAGCCCACGAAAGTGGCGACGGTTTCGCAGATCGCGGCTCCCCCCCAGGGGTCGGCGAGATTTCGTGGTGATCTGCGTCAGACGCACCTCCGCTGGGCCTCCCAGGAGCCCGCGAAAGTGGCGACAGTGTCGCAGATCGCAACCCTCCAGGGGACGGCGAGGTCCCACGGTGATCTGCGCAAGAGGCATCTCCGCGGGGGGTCCTAGGAGCCCGCGAAAGTGGCGACAGTTTCGCGGATCCCAGCCCCAGGGGACGGCGAGGTCCAGTGGTGATCTGCGTAAGACGCACCTCGCCCGCGCCTCCCACGAACCCACGAAAGTGGGGACAGCTTCGCAGATCGCAGCCCCCCCAGGGGACGGCGAGGTCTCGCGGTGATCTGCGTAAGACGCACCTTCACTGGGCCTCCCAGGAGCCCACGAACGTGGCCATAGTTTCGCAGATCGAAGCCCCCCGAAGGGGTGGCGACGTCTCGCGGTGATCTGCGTAAGACGCACCTCCGCTGGGCCTCCCAGGAGCCCGCGAAAGTGGCAACAGTTTCGCAGACAGCAGGCCCCCAGGGGACGACGAGATCTCATGGTGATCTGGATGAAACGCACCTCCGCTGGGGCTTCCAGGAGTCCGCGGAAGTGGCGACTATTTCGCAGATCGCAACCCCCCGGGGGACGGCGAGGTCTCACGGCGATCCGCGCAAGACGCACATGCGCCAGGCCCCCCAGGAGCCCACGAAAGTGGCAACAGCTTCGCAGATCGCAGCCTCCAAGCTGACGGCGAGGTCTCGTGGCAACGCGCGTAAGACGCACCCCCGCCGGGCCCCCCAAAAGCCCGCGAGCGCGGACACAGCTTCGCAGATCGCAGCCCCCCAGGGGACGGCGAGGGCTAGTGGAGACGCACCTCCGCTGGGCCTCCCAAGAGCCCGCGAACGCGGCGACAGTTTTGCAGATCGCAGCCCCGATCGCAGCCCCGCAGGGGACGGCGAGCCCACATGTTCATCTGCGTAAGACGCACTTCCGCTGGGTCTCCCCAAAGCCCACGAAAGTGGCGACAGTTTCGCAGATCACAGCCACCCCGGGGACGGCGATGTCTTGGTGTGATCTGCGCAAGACGCACCTCCGCGGGGGCCCTGAGGAACCCCCCGGGGCCCCCGAGACCCCCCCCGAAAGCGGCGACAGTTTCGCAAATCGCAACCCCCCAGGGGACGGCGAGGTCTCGCGGTGATCTGCGTAAGACGCACCTCCGCCGGGCCTCCCAGGGGCCCAAAGTGGCGACTGTTTCGCACATCGCAGCCCAACAAGGGACGGCGAGGTCTCATAGCGATCTGCGCAAGACGCACCTCCGCCAGGCCTCCCAGGAGCCCGCGACACGGGCGCCAGCTTTACAGATCGCAGCCCCCAAGGGGACGGCGAGGCCCCATGGAGATCTGCGCAAGCCGCACCCCCGCCGGGGCTCACAAGAGCCCACGAAAGTGCCGATTGTTTCGAAGATTGCAGCCCCCCAGGGGGCTGCAAGGTCTCGCGGTGATCTTCGCAAGACCCACCTCCGCCGGGGCCCCCGGGCACCCCGAAAAAGGGGCGACAGTTTCGCAAATCGCAACCCCCCAGGAAACGGCGAGGTCCCACGGCGATCTGCAAGCCGCACCTCCGCCGGGCCTCCCAGGACCCCACGACAGTGGCCATAGCTTTGCAGATCGCAGCCCCCCCAGGGGACGGCGAGGTCTCATGGTGATCTGCGTAAGACGCACCTCCTCTGGGCCTCCCAGGAGCCCGCTAAAGTGGCAACAGTTTCGCAGACAGCAGACCCCCGAGGAGACGGCGTGGTCTCAGGGTGATCTGCGTAAGACGCACCTCCGCCGGGCCTCCCCGGAGCCCAGGAAGCGGCGACGGCCTCGCACACCGCAGCCCCCCGGGGGACGGCGAGGTCTCGCGGCGATCCGCGATGGCGCACCTCCGCTGGGCCTCCCAGGAGCCATCGACAGTGGCCATAGTTTCGCAGATCACAGCTCCCCCGGGGACGGCGAGGTTACATGGTGATCTGCGTAAGACGCACCTTCGCCGGGCCTCCCAAGAGTCCGCGAAAGTGGAGACAGTCTCGCAGATCGCAGCCCCCAGGGGTCAGCGAGGCCCCATGGTGATCCGCGTAAGACGCACCTCCGCCGGCCCTTCCAGAAGCCCGCGAAAGTGGTGACAGTTTCGCAGATCGCAGCCCCCCCGGGGGACGGCGACATCTCGCGGTGACCTGCGTAACACGCATCCCCGCTGGAGCTCCCAGGACCCCTTCGAAAGTAGCAACAGTTCGCATATCACAGCCCCTCAAGGGACAGCGAGGTCATGGTAACCTACGTAAGACGAACCTCCGCTTGGACCCCCTAGAGCCCAAAAGTGGCGACAGCCACGCAGATCGCAGCCACTCAGGGGACGGCGAGGCATCGCGGCGATCTGCGTTGGACGCACCTCCGCCGGGGCTCCCAGGAGCCCCCGAAAGTGGCAACAGCTTCGCAGATCGCGGCCACCCAGGGGACGGAGAGGTCTCGCGGTGAACTGCGTAAGACGCACCTTCCGCTGGGCCTCCAGCAGCCCGCGAAAGTGGCGACAATGTTTCGGAGATCGCAGCCCCCCGGGGGACGGCGAGGCCCTATGATGACCTCTATAAGACGCACCTCCGCCAGGCCTCCCAAGAGCCCACGAAAGCGGCAACAGCTTCGCAGACCGCAGCCCCACAGGAGACAGCGAGGTCCCGCGGTGATCTGGGTAAGACGCACCTCGCCCGCGCCTCCCAGGAGCCCACGAAAGTGGGGACAATTTCGCAGATCGCAGCCCCCCAGGGAACGGCGAGATCTCGGGGTGATCTGCGTAAGACGCACCTCCAACACCCCAGAAGCCCACGAAAGTGGCGAGAGCTTTGCAGATCGCAGCCCCACAAGGGACGGCAAGGTCGGATGGTGATCTGCGTACGACGCACCTCCGCTGGGCTCCCAAAAGCCCGCGGAAGTGGCAACAGTTTCGCAATTCGCAACCCCCCAGGGGACGGCGAGGTCTCATGGTGAACTGCGCAAGACCTACCTCCGCTGGGCCGCCTCGAAGTGAGGTTGGAGCCAGATGCCATCAGCTACAACTCTGGGATCAGCCCTAGGATCAGCGCGTGTACGAACGGCGAGCAGTGGCAGCAGGCTCACCTACTGCACAGCGAGATGCGGGAGGCGAAGGTGGAGCCAAGTGTCATCAGCTACAGCTCTGGGATCAGCGCGTGCACGAAAGACGAGCAGTGGCAGCGGGCTCTATCGCTGCTCTGCGAGATTCGGGAAGTGAGGTTGGAGCCAGATGCCATCAGCTACAACTCTGGGATCAGCGAGCGCGCGAACGGCGAGCAGTGGCAGCGGGCTCTCTCGCTGCTCAGCGAGATGTGGGAGGCGAAGGTGGCGCCAAGCGCCATCAGCTACAATGCTGGGACCAGCGCGGGCGAGAAGAGGGGGCAGCGGCAACAGGAATTCGTGCGGCCCAGCGCGATGCTGGACGCGAAGCCGGGACCCGACGTCGTGGGTTACAGGGCTTGGATAGTGCAGGCAGGCGCTCGCGCGGCAGCGGGCAGGGCCGGCGGGCGCTGCGGCCGCGGGCCGCCGGGCCGGGGCAGCTCCTTGGCGGCCTTCGCAGACGGCCTGGCCCGGGCGCGGAGGGGAGCCGGCCGGGCCAGGGCCTCAAGAGCTTCCGCGGCTTCCGGACGCCGCCGGAAGTCTCCGGAGGCCGAGGCACGCAGGGCGGCTCGGCCGGGCGGGCGGAGGGCGGCGGCGGCTGGCAGCGCGAAGACCGCGCGGTGGCCGGCGGGCCCGTCGGGCCGCCTAAAGCGTCCGCGGGCGTCGGCAGCCCAGCCAGGGGTCCAGCCGGAGGGAGCCGGGATGCAGCGGCCCCTTTCGCTGCGGACTCGGCCAGGGACTGGGACTGGGACTGGGAGACGAGAGGGACAACAAAAAATAGCCTCCACCCAAACGGCAGGCATTTCCCCGCAGGCCCGCGCCCCCACCTCTCACGCGGCGAAATTCGAAAAGCTTCCTCGCAACCCACATGCCGGCCGCGAGGGAGTTGCTCGAAATGGCCTCTGCCCGCAGGGCGAGATTTGCTCCGCAGGCGCGCGCCCCCATCTCCCCCGCGGCGAATTCTGAGAAACCCCCTCGCAGCCCACAGGCTGGCCGCGAGAAGAGATTTCCTACATGGCCCCCGCCCGAATGGCATACATTGCCCCACGGGCGCGCGACTCCACCTCTCACGCGGAGAAACTCCCTCGCAACCTCCAGGCTGGCCGCGAGAGGGTTGCTCGAAATGGCCTCTGCCCGCCGGGTGGTAATCCCCCCCGCCAGCGCGCACCCACCCCACCATCGGCGAACCTCGAGAAACTACATCGCAGCCTACCGTTGGAAGGGGGGAACTTTCTCGAAACGGCATCCACCAGCAAGGCAAGATTTCCCCAGCAAGCGGGCACATCCACCTCTCACGCCGCGAATTTCGAGAAACCCCTGCGCGGCCCACAAGCCCGACACGAAGGAGTCTTTCGAAATGGCCCCTGCCCGCGGGGCAAGCATTTCCCCACAGGCACGCGCCCCCGCGTCACCGGCAGCGAAATTTGGAAAACTCCCTAGCGGCCTGCAGACTGGCCGTGCGAAAGTTTCTCGACATGGCCTCCGCCCGCAGGGCGATTTGCCCCGCGAGCGCGTGCGCCTCCCCCCCCCCCCCCCGCGAATACACCCGAGAACCCCTCTCGAAGCCTAGAGGCTGGCCAAGCGTGCAGGACCCACGCAGCCCAATATACACGCTCGTGCGTGGCACTGCCCAGGGTGGACGTTTTTCCGCGCAGGCCCCCAACGCGCAACTCCCCGGGCTCGCGGATGACATAGTGGACGCGCTCACGCAGGGATGTAGCACGATAGTCCGGCCTTTCGCCCGAGCAGCGCTGCTCGATGCAGCGGAGGACGCGCCGCCCGTGCACTGCACCGCAGCGCCGCGGCGGCAGCTGCTGCTCAAGGGCGTCGCGAGGAGGGCGTTTCGCCTGGCAGCCGCCGAGCTGGCGCCGCGGCCGCAGGCGAAACACTTCCTGCGCGGGGCCCAAGAGTCAGCTGCCGTCGCAGGCCGACCGTGTAGCCGCGGTCCTGCGTCAGGCGAACTCCAGTCAGCTCCCCCGCATTCTCAGATGACATCGCAAGCCCCTGCCCGTCGGAAGGGGCCGTCAAGGCAGCGGTGCCCGAGGAGGAGCGAGCGGTCAGCGCGTAGCCACGACGCTCGGCGCGTCAAGGCGCGTTTCAATTACGAGAAGGGTGAGGCAGCTGTGCCGCCCCTCCCCGGGGCCCCAGGCATCGGATAGGGCCACAGCTGCCTGCCCCTTCCCCGGCTTGGGTCCCGTGATGCAGTCTGCGCGGCCGCCCTTCACCCGGGGCGCCTAGGCCCCCTTGCTCTCGGCACTGCTGTGATGCTGGAGTGGCGCCTACACGCTGTCACCCAAGTTCTGTCCGATTCCGGCGCCGACATCTGTGCGACGCCAGGCGCGCGCATCCTGCCCAGAGCAGCGTTGCCTCCGCGATTCCCTTATACAAGGTTGGGGCCACGCTCTGTGTCCTGGGGCGCAGTAGAAGTTCTGCGCATTGCGAGTTGGCCCAACTCCTCCGCCCTGTCCCCGTGCTAACTTCTGATCCCGCGCAATTGTTTGAATTTAGGGACCCAGCCCTGGGCGGGGACATTGCAAAGTGGAGCGGCCATTTCTCTCCAGCGTCTTCGGAGCGCGCGCGCCACCCGAGCACGCAAGTTTTTATTTGCGGAGACGGCAACGCTAACTTGTCATACGTGTTGGGCCACCCCGATGATTGCACCGGCCTGCCTTGCCGTAAGCCGGTCTCGGATCGCACGATCGAGACCATGGCTGGCCTTGTGACGCGCAACTCCCCCGCTCTAACTTCGTCCTTGCTGGTAAGCATTTAACACTTCTGGTCTCGGCGGCCGCTCTTGCCGCACAACTGCTCTTGCTTCCCATCGGTGCTGTCAGCCAGAGTGGCGATTTTGATTGTTTTCTGTTGCTGTTTCAGCGGCACCTCCCTCCGTCACAACGAGTGCTGGCCTGCCCCGCGGAGGCACCTGGGACTGGGACCTTCGCTCAGAGGCGTGCTCTGTGCCCTGCTCGTTTCGCATCCCACACCTCGCGGGCCTGTCCCGCGTTGGAGGGCGCACGGATGGTCAGCGGGATGACGCGCTGCTCGCTGTCGCGCCGGTCCGGGCTGCACTGGCCGATGCAGCTGCCAGCCTCGTTGCACGCACTTGGTTGCGCCCGCGGTGGCGTGGCGGCGGCGGCGCCTCCGCACGGGAGACGCCTGCTCTTAGACGCCACCGCACGGGCGAGGGACGTTGTCTACACGCTGGTAGGGTCCGCAGCGGCGGTCACTGAGGCGTCCGCCTCGGCCCCCGCAAGCGCCCCGCAGCCCCCTCTCGACCCGAACGAGCACGAGTCCCAGGCTGCTTTTCGGAGGCGGGGGACGCAAGCTTCCTGGGCGGAGCGCCCTCAGCATTCTCGCGCTACTTGGACCTCTGCGCCCGCAGCCCCGGCTTGGCAGAGCGCTTTTTACGCCTTCGGTCGCGCAACGCTTTTCAACTTGCCTTGGGCGAACCGGTCGACGGGCGTCACCTCGACGTTGAAAAAATACCCCCTGCTCTGCGGTCGAACAAGGTCGACCGCGATCGCAAGGCTTTTGTTGTTGACAAGGTGGGGTAGAAGGCGCAAGCTCTCGCTGTCTCGGCACTCCGTTCGGCGGGGGCGAGCTCCAGCCAACCCGCTCCACGTCTCTACTCGGCCTCCGGGTCGACGCCGTACTCGACAATTTCAAAACTACCTCCTTGGCGCTCGGAGGCTGCTCTGCGGCAGTTCGCTTTACCGCCCCAAGGAGGGCCCAGGGGTCACGGGCCCTGCGCCATCACCAGCACTTCTTGTGGTCTGCCCGCCAGATGACCCCCCTCCAAAAATCAGGCTCCCGGGTTGTTCGTACCACACACGGTGGCGCCGCCCGATTTCAATCTCGGCAGTCACGACTGCTGTCGTGGATGGTCTCTGGACTGCGCGCCATGCCCCCCTACCTGCGCAATACTAGGGCGTGGCGCAGCAAGGCGAGGTTGGAGACACAATTTCTCCCCTCCTTGCCCTCCGCATCCATGCCCAGCTTCGCTGCGCCCGAAGCTCCCCGATCTTCAGCGGGCTTTTGACGCCGCCTCTCACCTGGCCAGGCTACTCAATCACACTGAGGCTGGTGGGGTGCGCGATAACGACTGGCTTCACCTTGGTGCTGTTCTGTCGTCAGATCCCCAGTTGGCCACGTGTCGTCGCTGTTCTCGCTGGCGGGTGGCACGGAGCAGGGTCGCAAGTTTAGCGCTGATGTTTTCACTGCGCCGCGCAAGTGATTGGCTGAGGGAGGGGTGCACAGCGTGCTCCATTTTTTTTTTTTTTTGGCCTCCGCTGCGGCGGCCACAGGCCGGACGCCCGCCGCGCGCCCCCGCCGCGCGCGCCCGGTCCGCGGACCCCCGCGGCGCCCCGGCTCACCCCCCCCCAGAGAGAAGTGGGCGAGGCGGAGCGCAGGGTGCCTCCGTCTAGGGTCGGGTCTTTCACCGCCCTTCGTAAGGCTCCCCTTGAGAAAGAAGAGAGAGCTCGCAGCCCACGCCGACCCACCCGCCCTAAGGCGCCCCTCGGCGACGGCGCCTGCCCTCGAATAGGAGGGCGGCCCCCCCAGCCAAATGGAGACGCTAGGGCGACGGCCCCGCGTGCGCGGCCAGCAGATAGAGAACAGGGCAAGAGAAGCAACAAGTGCAAGCAAAACAACAGGCACCACATGATGCAAACAGATGGATACAATGAGAGGACAACAAGCATGCAACATCGCACCGCTGCTGGGGTTGTGTAGCCTGGGTGGGTCCCCGCCTCCGCCGGCTTCGCACGGGGCCCCAGGTCCCTGACGCCGACGAGTCGGGAAGGCCAGCGCCGCCAGCTGTAGGGGGCGACCTCGAGGCTCTAGCTGTCGAGGTCGCTTCGGCAGCCGCGTCCGAGCAGGCACCCTTTCCGAGGGCCGAGCAGACAATTCGCTTAAGTGTCCCGCCTGTTACATCCGACGCCGATAGGGCCTACTTGCTTGACCGTCTGGGCTCGGACCTCCATCCACCCTTGCAGTTCGTCGACGACCTCACGGTTACCGCGTCCTCCCTGGGCGCTCCTCGGGACATTGTGTCACGGGGGCCGTGGTCAGCCTGCTCGCGGCATGCGACACGCACCCGCTCCCAATTAAATTACACATCAGAGAGGACGGCTGCCAGGGCAATTCTTGACAGCACGTCCGCCGGTGAGGTTGGATGCCCAAGGTGGGCTCCAAGCTTCTCTTGGGGGTCCTATTTGATGCCCGTCTCCCTTCTGGCCCACTCCTACGAGCCAGGCTGGCTAGGGGCAAAGACTTGTTTTAATCCTTAGTCTTCGCTGGGGAGACGGGCGGCTTTGGTCTCCCAGCCTTTTGTGCCCAGGTGCCCTTGGACTCCGCTTTGCTCTTCCCGTCCCCCTTCCTCTTTCTCACTTCGCGCGTCCGCTACTCTCTCGACTCTTTGCAAGCGTCCAGGGCCCGTCGCCTGCTCGGCTGCGCAAGGGGTCCCGCGCTGCCAGGCAAGGTGGTCCTTGCACAGTGCGGGTAGCACTTGCGACTGGGTACCAAGGTGGTGGAGGGCACCATCTGGGCTCGGGCGAGGCTTGTGTGGTGGAGCGCACCATCTTGGCTCGGGCGGGGCTCTTCTGATTGCCAAAAGCGCACCGGGGCGCCAGCATGCTTAGGCTGGCCTCGGCCACATCTTGCTCAACCTGGGCGTGCGCCGTCGGGGCGTGGATGGAATCGCTGGACAGCCCCAAACCCAGACATGGTTGACTGGCCTCTCGCGGGCACGCCGGCGTGCCCCGCTGCCCGCACCGATCCCGCGGCCCGCCGCCTGCGCCTTGACAGTTACAAGTTTTACGCAGTTCGCCAAGCACTTTCCAAACTTGACCTTGCCGCGTTTCAACGGCCGACTGCCGTTGCCTTGCATATTTTTCGCTCGCCTCTTTCGGCTTGACATACAGGGTGGCCTGGGCCGCAGTGGGGCCTGCTGGACCTTGCCATTGGGCCTGCCTCGTGGCTCCACTTTTGCTTCTGGGCGCATGTCGGGCTGCTGGCCGCTCCAGGTCTTGGGGGCCCCGCTTTGCGTCGCCACCCTGCCCCGTTGCGGCGGCTGTGGCGCGCTGGACGTGGACGTCTGGCACGCCCCTTTCGCGCGCCCCGCGACAGCTGCTCACCGGGCTTCCCTCTGGTCTCGGCCCCCTCTGCCTTCCCCCTCCTGTTGCGCCCCAGTCTCGCAGTTCCTCTCCCGCCACAGCCGGCAGCCGGTGGAGCGCCACAAGCACGTTCATTTCGCTGCTGCTGCTGCTGCTGCTGCTGCTGCTGCTGCTGCTGCTGCTGCTGCTGCTGCTGCTGCTGCCGCTGCTGCTGCTGCTGCTGCTGCTGCTTTTGGCTGCTGCTGCTGCTGCTTTTGGCTGCTTGTGGCTGCTTGTGGCTGCTGCTGGTTGCTGCTGGTTGCTGCTGGCTGCTGCTGGCTGCTGCTGGCTGCTGCTGGCTGCTGCTGGCTGCTGCTGGCTGCTGCTGGCTGCTGCTGGCTGCTGCTGGCTGCTGCTGGCTGCTGTTGGCTGCTGCTGGCTGCTGCTGCTGGCTGCTGCTGGCTGCTGCTGCTGCTGGCTGCTGCTGGCTGCTGCTGGCTGCTGCTGCTGGCTGCTGCTGGCTGCTGCTGGCTGCTGCTGGCTGCTGCTGGCTGCTGCTGGCTGCTGGCTGCTGGCTGCTGGCTGCTGGCTGCTGGCTGCTGGCTGCTGGCTGCTGGCTGCTGGCTGCTGCGGCTGCTGGCTGCTGCTGCTGCTGCTGCTGCTGCTGCTGCTGCTGCTGCTGCTGCTGCTGCTGCTGCTGCTGCTGCTGCTGCTGCTGCTGCTGCTGCTGGCTGCTGGCTGCTGGCTGCTGCTGCTGCTGCTGCTGCTGCTGCTGCTGCTGCTGCTGCTGCTGCTGCTGTTGCTGCTGCTGCTGCTGCTGCTGCTGCTGCTGCTGCTGCTGCTGCTGCTGCTGCTGCTGCTGCTGCTGCTGCTGCTGCTGCTGCTATACTCGTGGCCATCACCGGATCGAGCCAGCTCTAAGGCGTCGCTGGTGGCTCGGGCTGGGGCTCGGGCAGGGAAAGGCCGGCAATCGCCGGCGACGCCGTGCTCGCCTCCATGCACTGCAGTAGCGGGGGCACATCTCGGACTCGCCCGCGAGCCAGGTGGTTGCACAGTAAAAGGCATTGCTATCTGTGCTCCTGCGCCTGCCTCGCTTGCTGTCCGCGCGGTTCCCGTGCCCTGCCCTGCCACGTTGTTCCAGTGCTACCAGCGTTGTTCTGGCCCAGTTTGTGCGCATCGCGTTGCCTCGCTTTGCCGTCGCCCTCTCCCGCTTTCCCTTCGCTCTGCGCGCTTGCCCCCCTGTTGCCCTGCCGCCGTGCTTGCCGTGCCGCGTGCTGTGGGGCGTGTTGTGCCGCGCTGCCGTGCCGCGTTGTGGCGGGGCTTGCTCCGGGTCTGGCGCGTGCCGTTGCCTCGCTGGGCCCTCCTGTGTGGTGTCGCCTTGCCTGCGTGCCCCGGCGCTATCGCAACGCCCCCCCCCTCAGCAGTTTTTGAAAGGTTGCGGGTGGAAGCGTCAATGCGTACCGCATGTTCTTGTTCCGAAACGTTCTGTGGTAGGTTGTTAATGTGTTTCTTGCTCTGCGCCTAGTATCCGAGCGTACAGGCTGACTGCGTATGCGTGGGTATGGGAAAGGTGCTTGCTTTTACTGCGCTTGTGTGCGTTTGGGTCGTTTCGCCGAGCTTTTAGCGGAAGAGGTTCGCTCTCGCCTACCAGATCCAAAACTACCCCGGCAAAGCCACCGAACAGCGATGTGTAAAAGCATATCTGGAAGCATTCCCCTTAAGATTCTGGTGAGAATCCAGTTGTAGAATTCTGCTGTTTTCGCAGTCGCAGTCGCATTCGCAATGACAGTCGCAGTGGCAACGGCCTTGGGATCCAATGGAATCCAAAGGATTCCTAGGGATTCCAAAGGCATCCTTAGGCATCCTTAGGAATCCATAGGAATCCTTGGGAAACTTTGGGGATCCTTAGGAATCCTGACTCCTATGGGTTCCTAGGGATCCCTCAGGATTCCTATGGAATCCTAAGGATTCCTAAGGATTCCTGAGGATGCTTCACTATGCCTACGGATTCCTCAGGATGCCTACGGAATCCTAGGGATCCCTATGGATTCCCACGGATGCCTCCGCCTGCCTCAGATTCAGCCTCAGCCTCAGCCGCAGCCTCAGCCTCGGCTTGCCTCAGCCTCAGCCTCAGCCTCAGCCTGCCTCGCCTCAGACTGCATCGGCCTCAGCCTGACTCAGCCTCACCCCCCATCCCCTCCCCCCCCCATTCAGCCTCACCTTGTCTCAGCTTCGGCCTGCCTCGGCCTCATCCTCAGCCTCAGCCTCAGTCTCAGCCTCAGCCTGTCTCGGCCTGAGTCTGCCTCGGCCTCAGCCTCAGCCTGCATCAGCCTTAGCCTGCCTCAGCCTCAGCCTCAGCCTGTCTCAGCCTCAGCCTGCCTCAGCATCAGCCTCAGCCTCAGCCTCAGCCTGCCTCGGCATGCCTCGGCCTCAGCCTCAACCGCAGCCTCAGCCTCAGCCTGCCTCAGCCGCAGCCTCAGCCTGCCTCAGCCTCAGCCTCAGCCTGCCTCAGCCTCAGCCGCAGCCTGCCTCAGCCTCAGCCTGCCTCAGCCTCGGCCTCATCCTGCCTCAGCCTCAGTCTCAGCCTCAGCCTCAGCCTCAGCCTGCCGCAGCCTCAGCCTCAGCCTCGGCCTTAGCCTCAGCCTCAGCCTCAGCCTCAGCCTCAGCCTCAACCTCAGCCTGCCTCGGCTTGCGTCAGCCTCAGCCTCAGCCTGCCTCAGCATCAGCCTCAGCCTCAGCCTCAGCCTCAGCGCAAGCCTCGCAGCCTCAGCCTGCCTCAGCCTCAGCCTCAGCCTCAGCCTCAGCCTCAGCTTGCCTCAGCCTCAGGCTCAGCCTGCCTCAGCCTCAGCCTGCCTCAGCCGCAGCCTCAGCCTCAGCCTCCGCCTCCGCCTCAGCCTCAGCCTCAGCCTCAGCCTCAGCCTGCCGCAGCTCAGCCTCAGCCTGCCTCGGCGTGCCTCCGCCTCAGCCTCAGCTTGCCTCGGCCTCAGCCTGCCTCGGCCTCAGCCGGCCTCAGCTCGGGCACTCAAACTATGGCACTGGACTAGCGCTCTGGAGCTGGCTCCAGGCATTCAAAATGTGGCCTGGGCTGGGACCCAGGTCCCCACACCCAAGCAGCTCAGTGCCCACACTGCCTCTTCGGGCCCTCTGGGGGCCCCTTAAAGCCCTTCGTGAGCGTTCTTGTGGGACCGTCTGTGGGCAGTCTTGGGGCCTTGGGCAATCTGAAGAGGACCCTCTGGGAAAATTCTCTGGCCCTTTGAACCTCTGGCGCCGTCTGGAGGCGATCTCTGGGACCACTTGGCCGTCGAAAAGCTTTTTCCCCGAAAGGGCCAGAAACCCAAAACCTTGAACAACCTCCCAAGGACTACTTTAAAAAGTTTCGCATCCTGATGCCCTCTCGGGTGCCCTCTTTGGGACAGTTTTGGGACTCTTCGGTCGTCTTCGAGAGGCCCAAGGTCCCCAGAGGCAAACAGCCCAGGATCCCCATACCGCCTCTCCGGCCGGCCCCCCTTGGGAGCCAAGAATTTGATGTTGTCCCAAATCACTGCTTTCAGTCCTGCTTCACTTGCTGCAAACTTGAGTGGTGTCCCAGTCGTGGTGCAGGTCTGATTTTCTACCCCACGGTCGTGATGAGCCTACTGGTCTGCGTGCTGCCAGGTGCTCAATTTGAGCAGCTAGATTGTGGCGCCGGGCTTTGCCTTTCGTGGTGCGCTCCTCTGGTCGACCTCCTGCCCTCGCAAATGCTCGGGCAACCACAACGAACGGTTGTCTTGCATGCCTTGTTCTTCCAATGGGGCCCGTCCTCTGTGCTATGCGCTCCTCCTGCTAGGCCGTCCCGGCTCAATCATGATGCGCCGCTCCTGTCCTTGGCATTCGGGGCGCGTCGGCCCGGGACCCTGGGAGGTCTCTGGACGAGGGCGGGGGCCAGGCCTGGGACTCCCCAGTCCCGCAGGGGCAGGTGATTCGCAGAGCGGCCTGAAAAGGATGGGGCGTGAAAGACATCCCCTCCCCATCGTCGGCAACACGGCTCTGAGCGGCGCGCCGTCGCTGGTGGCAGCAGCACGAAGTGGCAACGACAGCACCATGGAAGCAGAGGGGGGCGGGCGGACAGCCGCGGAAGGGGACTGCGGAAGGGCAAGGGCTCAGGACACGTCCGCCACAGGGCCTTGTGCAGTTTAGGCATCCCACCAGCCCTACGCCCGTCCACCACAGACGGCCCGCGTGCCTCTGAGATCGCCGCCTTCGAATTCACTCTCCAGCACTGTTTTCGGTCTCCAAACAGCTAAGATGGCCTCCACGACAGCCTCCAAGGCAGCCAAGAAAACACCAAGACGGCCCAGCCCAAGATGACCCAAGACGGTTCAAGGGGCTCTCAAGACGGCCGCAAGACAACTCAACAGGCCCCCAAGATGACCAGAGGCCCTCCTGGAGAGCTCGAGGAAGCCAAAACCATTGATCTTCCCTAGTCAGACGTTGAGGTTCTCACCTGTTTGGGTTTTTGGCTGCCAAGAGGCCACCAAGAGGCCACCAAGACAAGAGGCTACCAAAAGGCCACCAAGAGGAGCCAAGACAACCCAAGAGGCCACCACGAGGCCCTGAGGCCCCAAGAGGAGCCCCAAGAAGCATCCTCCTCCTCATCCTCCTCCTCCTCCTCCTCCTCCTCCTCCTCCTCCACCTCCACCTCCAAATTCACCTCCTCCTCCCCCTCCTCCTCCCCCTCCCCCTCCTCCTCCCCCTCCCCCTCCGCCCTCCCTCCTCTTCCTCCTCTTCCTCCTCCTCCTCCTCCTCCTCCTCTCCTCTCTCCTACCGCGCGAACGACGACGTGATCACGACCCTTTCCAGTTCAGACCAATCGCTGAAATGCCGCTGGGCGTGAACTCGACAGCCTTCCTGCTGCGCGGACGAAGACGAGATTGAGTTCACGACCCGTCCCAATTCAGACCACTTGTCCGAATTGCGCTACTCCTACACTCAGCCTCATTCCTGCTGCACTGTTACTCAAGCACGGTGGCGGTGCACGCCGCAAGCAGCCGAACAGTTCATCATGCCAGTACGGCGGCCCAGGCTCCAGGAAGGCATCACGCGAAGTGGCGGCCCAGGGGCAACACAGTACGACCCTGCCAGGGCTCGGGCGAACGGCAATCCGAGAGGTCATCGGGGATACCTCGCGGGCGAACACACATATTATTATCCGTATCCGCGGCATGGCGGGCTGGGCCCCTGGGCCGCCACCCCGCGGACAAGGGGCGTTTTTGTCGCGAGTGCTCCGCGCAGAGCGTATCCGTACGACCACGTATCCGCGGGGTCGCGACCCAGAATCCAGACCGCGAGGGCGTAGATACTATGCTCACCGCTCGCGAATACCAGGCACTCCGAGGGTGCACAGCAGCGCAAGGAGCCCAGCGATGGGCAAATCCAGCAACGTGCAGCACACAACCGCGATGCTTGCTGGTCAAATGCTGAAGAAGGCCACGGGCCAGCGGGCAGCCGCACGCCACGATAGACGATAGGGGGTGCAGCACCACACGATTGGACCCCATGCTTCTGACGGGGGTTGCTGTGCCCGAGGCGGTATTGACATGTTGTTCATGGATAGCTCTGCTAGACGTCTGGATGTCAGGATGGCGAGTAGCCCCCGAAAAAAGCAACCAGACTATCATGTCGAGGATGGACATGCGTGTTGTGACACGATGGGGCTGCTGCACTGCCGTGTCGCTCGTACACCATCTGGTTGTGATATCTCACCCTTCTTCAGAAGACCAGTGGCGCTTCACAGCTAACGCACAAGCAAAGCCACGACGGACCAGCACAGCAAACCAACAACCCGGTCCGTGCCGCTGCACGATTGTCCACAGGTGCCAGCTGCAGCGTAGGACACCAAGAGACAAAATCCAACCGACACCTCAGCACAACGCAATTAAATTGCGATGCGAGGCGCGGTGTTCGGATGACAACGCAATGAGATGATTTAAATCATGTGGCTAATGGGCAATAACGAAGTCTGTCGACACCAGCGAACGCTAGCGAAAAAGTGGCCAGGTGAGATTCTACGTATGACCTGCGAACGCAGTCTGGCTTACCACACGCACGCCAGGGCGCTCCAAGCGTTGCTGTGTTCGAACAGGCAAAGCGCAAACTCCAATTGTGTCGGGAATTTGAATACGCGACCCGCTGGCGACAACAAATGCTCCGCATAAAACAAAGCGCCGATTCCTCTGGGGGAGCCGACAAGCGTGAGTGTCTGGTCCCCGGTCCGCAGCAAGATATTCCTGCATAGGTCGAGATCCACAATTCCAGTAAAAGCGAAGACAAGGCCAGGCCGGGCTGGGCCACGCTGGGCTTGGCCAGGCTGACGGGCAGACGTTCAGACCATTGCGAACTGCATTGCGCGTCTGAATCGCAACCTCTGTCCGACTGGCTGCGTCAAAGCGATACTTACTGGGCGTACTGGGTATACATTCGGGCGTTACTTCCTGGGCGTTGCCTAATGGGCGTCAAAGCGTCTCTCGTTGACCAGATAGACTTACTGGGTGTACACGCTACTATGAATGAGCAGTCGCAGTCGCAGGCGGCATCTCGTATCGCTTTGCGGGTCGCGTCGAAGCCTCAACCAGCAAATACCAAATCCTCCGGGGAGAAGCGGCAGGGAAGACGCACGAAGAGAAGGACACGACAGCGGCAGCGAGGGCGAAAGGGAGGGCAAAATTGGGAAGCCACTTTTTCGCCACGCCGATGGAGGCAACGAGCGATCGGCTGCCAGAACACAGTGAAACATCTTCCAGGGGGGCGATGACAGAGGGCGGGAGAGAGGGAGAGAGGGAGGGAGAGGTGGGGTGAGGAGGGGAGAGGGAAGAAGGTGGGGCAAGATCGGGAGGGGGTAGCGGCAAGGGTCGGCCTGTCTATCGCAGAATGGAAACTGGCGACAAAGTCGTACGTGGGCACCTGCAACCCTTACGGGCCAGGAGCACGGCAGGGCAGAGAGTCCATGCAGTGAAGCGCTACGTCGTCGTCGCCCTCCTCCTCCTCCTCCTCGTCCTCCTCGACCTCGCCCATGTCCTGGGCCTGGGTACTGGCCCCTGCCCTGGTCCTCTCCTTCCCATCTTTGGAGCGAAGCTGGCCGCGGGGGCAACGCCCCCGCAAGCTCTCGGAGGAAAGGCCCCGACGGCGCGTCCTTTTCTCCTCGTCCTCCCCCTTCCTTTCCTCTCCCGCTTGCCCCCTCCTCTTCGTAGCCCCGCTTGCCCTCCCAGGTCATTGACCATTGGTCTCAGCGGAGCCGTCAAGATCGCAGCGCCTCGCGATTCCTGGGCGTCAAGAGCGCAGCTCCTCAGCAAATTACGATAAGATCCTGGGCGAGAGCGCGATTCCTGAGTACATTTTGAGGAAATCTCCAGACAGAGAGCGATTTAGAGTAACCCAATCGAGGACGTATCGCGCGAGAGCCGATGTTGTTGTCAGTCCGGGGGGCAGGGGCACAGTTTGAGGCCCAAGGCTTCCCAAAAGAAACAGGGTGCGAGCCCTGGGAGGGAGCACTTCAATTGAAAACTACTATGGGCTCCGGGCGGGGGGATCGACAGTAGTCCGCCGACCCCTTGTGGGTCTTTAGGCGTGTGACATAGTTCCCCCCCCCTAACCCCTCCCTGGGACCCCAAACCGGAGATTTGAACCCCCCCCCCGGGCCCACCACGAGCGCGTCACGGGGCTCTCTTGGGCCCAAAAGGGGATCAAGACGGGCCAAGAAGGCCCCAAGACTCCTCCAAGACGGCTCACGAGAGCTCCGAGGCGCCAAACGAGCGCTCCCAGACGCCCAAGATGGCCCCAAGACGAGCCTAGAGGCCTCCAAGACGGCCCAAGAGGCCTCCAAGAGCAGTCCTCAGAAGGGCCGAAGCGCCGAAAATCGTCAAATTCCTATGGGAAAACGTACATTTAGATCATATACTACTTGCCCGCCTTCACGGCGTTGAAGACGGTCCCAGAGCACCCCAAGACCGCCCCAAGAGGCCCCCAAGAGGCGCCCAAGTCGGCCCAAGAGGGCACCAAGACGGCCCAAGAGGCCCCCAAGACAGCCCAAGAGGGCCCCAAGACGGCCCCAAAAGGTGCCCAAGAGGG
Source organism: Prorocentrum cordatum (assembly GCA_963575745.1). Taxonomy (NCBI): domain Eukaryota; class Dinophyceae; order Prorocentrales; family Prorocentraceae; genus Prorocentrum; species Prorocentrum cordatum. The sequence continues at coordinate 167,058 of CAUYUJ010015778.1, read as the reverse complement.
GGAGCCCGAACCGACAATCCGAGCCTTCCGCCCCAAGACGGCCCCGGAAGGCCCCAAGAGGCCCCAAGAGGCCCCCAAGACGCCCACAAGAGGCCCCAAGAGGCCCCCAAGACGCTCCAAAACGGCCTCAAAACGGCCCCCAAGAGGCTTCGAAACTGCCTCCAAGAGTCCCGCGAGAAGCCCCCCAAGAGATCCCAACGATCACCGCACAAGTCTCATATCAACAACCCAGGCACGGTGGCGGGGTTGCGCTTGCGCACAAAAAAGGACTCGCGCTCTCGAGGCCAAGATTGCTCCAAGACGGCCCAGGATGGCTCCAAAACGGCCCAGGCCGAAGACAGATCGAGAACGGCCCAAAATGGCCTCAAGATGGCCTACAAGGCTTTCACTATCGCCCACGAAGTCTCCAAGAAAACCCCCAGGACATTTGAAAGAAGTGCACATTACGGATTTCATTACATGTCCATTGCGTTGTTGAACATGTTTGCAATTGTTGCCTTTCCCGGCTTCCGTCGGCTCACGTAGCCCAAAGAGCCTCCAAGATCGCCCCACGGCGCCCCAAGAGGGCCTCGAGACGGCCCCAGAGAATCCCAACACGGCCCAGGACGCCTCCCAATTCGGCCTAAGACGACCCCAAGACGGCAAAACCTGTCTCCAAATTGGCCCCAAGCTGGTGCAAGACGCCTCTAACCCAAAACCCATAACCCAGAGCCTTGTTTCTGTGTCCCCTTCCTCCTTTTCCTCCTCCTCCTCCTCCTCCACCTCGGCCGCCAGGTGGGTGCAAAACTGTTTTCCAGAGGTCCCCGAGAGGCGCGCCGCGAGATCCCTATACACATACAAAAGACCTCTAACCCATAGCACATATCCCCGAGTTTCGTCTCTGTGTCCCCGTCCTCCTCCCCCTCTCCTCCTCCTCCTCCACCTCCTCCTCGCCCACTCCTCCTCTTCCTCCCCCGCCTCATCCTCTTCCTCCCCGATTCTTCTCCCCCCATCCTCCGCCTCACCCCCCATCCCTCTCTCCCCCTCCCCCGTGTCCTCCCCCGCACGCGCGCCCCCGATTGGGCATCATTCGCAGGTCTTGCATATCAGGGTGCCTTTTTTTTTGCATCGCGCGCGACGTTGGCAGGGCCCCCGGAGAACGCCGACTTCGGTAGTCTTCTCTTGCACGCGCCGCCGCACTGATGCGCCTGGCAACTGCGGGCTGTGAACCCCAGGTTCTTGCAGCCTCCGCACACCACTTTCGCTCCTTTCGCCGCTCGATGACCTTCCACTTGCTTACGCTTCAAATGTTTCGTGTCCGAGAACGCTTCTCCGCGCGCCGTGCGCGTCAGTGGCTTCGAGTCCGCCTCGGCTTTCCGCTTGCGATTCGCTGCCTCCGCATTCCCCCGTCGCACCTCTTTCTCTCGTTCTTCCGCGCATTTCCGACAGAGCCTTTCCCCCGCAGCATTGTGCTTCTTCTGAGCTTCCGACATATCCGCCTTTTCGTCATATAGCGACAGGCACTTACCGTTCGTACATCGCACTGTTCCGACGCTCTGATTCCACTTCGCGCTGTCTTTCCGCGAGTTATGCTTGGCGTTGATACCGCTGCACTTCGCGCAGTACATTGTCCTAATCCTTTTCGTTTCCCCGTCGTCGGCCGCCGCATCCGCGCTCCGACCGCTACCATGGCGTGCCGCGTCGTCACTCTCTCCTCTCGTTGCCGACCCTCTGCGCGTCTTTCACCATTTCTCGCCCGCGCTTTTCATCTCCTCCGTGCACTCTTTGCAGAACACCGGCCTTTCCTTTCTCTGGAACTCGTACTTCGTGAACGCCTCTACCAACAACCTCCGCCGGCAGCGCTCGCACTGGTCTCGTGGCATGAGTTCCTCTTCCCACTCATCCCACTCCACTCTCTCCCCGCGAAGCACCTGGTGGTGATGATGATGATGATGATGACGAAACGCCCAGTGAGGACGCGGGGGAAAACCAACCGAACCACCGCTTCGGCCGCACGTAGCGTCCTAGCTCAGCCCCCGTAGGTCACGCGATGGCCTCGGGCTCGCAACGTCCCTGGACCTAGCAATGCGAAACAAACCGCGAACACCTTCTCGGTTCCCAAGCGTGTGAGACTCGCCCCCTCCACAGCCCCGGGGTTCCCCGCGCGGGCTGAAGGATGCCCCCAAAAACAACCCCGCCTCACCAAAGAAGTCAAACCCAGCAAGAAATATACGGGCCCCAATCTAACGCTTCCACCCTTTGGGCATTTCCAGAACGATGCCAAGATTGCCTTAGCGTCCTTTCTTTTCCGATGGGCCCCCCGGGGCCTCGAGAGAGGTCATTATGAACCCCTACGCGACTCCCCAGCCCGATTCAAGCGAGCCGGCAAGACCGCCAAGATGAGGGGTCGGCGGATGTGGCGTAAGCCTACAGATCGTTATTCAGAAGTGAGAGTTCAACAAACCGCCACCGTGTCAGCTGGCACGTTGGGGCGTAGTAGAATGCCATGGGCTGTATGATAGCTCGCCGTAGAGTGTCGCATGCACCGCTCCCCTTCCTAGGCCAAGATCCCTCTGACTAGAACAACTGGCCCGAGTTCTCGAAGTCGCGATCACTCTTAAGAAACAATGGGTCCGCGCCCCTGGTTCCCAAGACGGCCCACGCAGGCAACAAAGGCCGCCAAGATGGCCCGAGATGCCTCGATGACTCGATGACGGCCCGAGATGGACCCAAGGTGGCACCCAAGATAGCCTCAAGACGGGCCAAGATGCCTCCAAGAGGGCCACACGAGGACACCGAACAGGGCCCGAATAAAGTGAAAACTTGATTGGCCAAGTGTTTGAAAGACTTTCGCGTTCTCGACGCGTTCGGGCTTCCGTCAGCTCAAGACGACCAAAAACGCGCAACGCGGCCCCAAGAAAAACGCTTACGGCCAAAAGGGCCCCAAGACGGCCCAAGAAAGACCCAAGACGGCCTAAGAAAGCCCCAACACGACCCAAGAGGGTTCGAAGACGCCCCGAAGGGACCCCCGAAACTGCCCAAAAACAGACTAAGGCATCCCAAAGACAGCTGGAATGAGCTCCACAAGAGCTCATAAGTGAAGACAACAGCTGTCACTTGTGATGAAGCTCCTCCACCTTCTCCTCTTCTACATCCTCCTCCTCTTCCTCCTCATCCTCCTCCTCCTCCTCCTCATCATCATCATCATCATCATCATCATCATCATCATCATCATCAGCAGCAGCAGCAGCCGCTCCACCACCAGCACTGCCACCACCACCACCATCATAATCATCACCATCGTCATCATCAGCGTCTGCATCATCATCGCCATCGACAACAACGACACCAAGATCAGCATTGACATCATTATCAGAATTGTCATCAGCATCAGCAGCATCCATCAGCATCATCATCATCATCATCATCATCATCACCATCATCGCCGCCATCATCACCATCATCGAAATCATCAGCAGCAGCAGCATCATCATCACAGTCACCATCATCACCAACATCAGCATCATCGTCGTCAGCACCATCATCGTCATCATCAGCAGCATCAGCATAATCATCATTATCATCATCATCATCATCATCATCATCATCATCATCATCATCATCGTCATCATCATCATCATCAGCATCATCATCATCATCATCAAAATCAGCATCCGCATCACCATCAGTATCATCGTCATCATCATACTCACCATATTCATCATCATCATCATCAGCAGCAGCAGCATCATCATTACAAGTATCATAAACATCGTCATCATCTGCATCCGCATCCGCATCCTCATCCTCATTAGCATATTCCGTATCCTCATCCTCATCATAACCCTCATCCTCGTCATCATCATCCTCGTCATCATCATCAGTACAGCTCATCAAGCCTGGCGACAAAAGGTGTCGCACCTGACTGCCTCCCGTGCCCATTCGAACAGTCGCCACCCAGAATGCAGATGACACGGCGGCGAGGCTTGCCGCAGGCAGCTGGATGGAACTATTCACTCGACGCAAAAATCCCTATGTATGCATCCCATTTACTGGCACGTCCCGCTGGAAGGTTGTGGCCATGAGTGTCTGGGTAAGAGAGCGAGTCCGAGCGACGACGAGTACGACGGCAAAGACGACGACGACGACGACCACGACGACGACGACGACAACGACAACACGACGACGACGACGACGACGACGAAGACGAAGACGACGACATCGACGGCGGCGGCGGCGGCAGCGGCGGCTGCGATGAGGGACGGCGACGACACCAATTCACAGATTGACAGGCGGTGTACAGGCCCCCTCCCCTCTGCTTCCCCCTACTACTCGTCGTACCCCCTCCTGTTTCTTCTTCCCTTCTCCCTCTTCCTTTGTCCTCCCTCGTCCTCCTCCGTCCTCCCTCCTCCATCCTGGCAGCCGCTCTTCCCCCTACATCCAAGTGATACGGTGCTCTGAGTGGACAGCGGCCGGAGACACAAAACCGAGCGCCTTGGTCGATATATCCCCACGATCTGGCGGCCTGGGGTGTTAAAGACAGCGCCTCGCTCGAAACAGAATCGCATTGTGGTTTGAAAACTCCGACGTCCAAGCCACCAAAAAGGCAAACCGCCTCAGACATCCCAACTATCTGGGCACGAAACGGAAAATGTCCGACCCCTGGCGGCTTCCCCTTAGGGTGCTGAAACCAGCGCATCGTTCGAGACACCCTCACAGCATGCTCTGAGCGCACAGGTGTCCAAGGCGCCAAACTGACAAGCCGCCTGATAAATCCGCACAGCCTGGGCGCGCGAACGGGCAAATGTCTCCACCCCTGGCGGTTCCCCGTAGGGGGGGCTCAAATGCCACGCCTGCTACATCGCGGTGAGCAAGCAGTCCTATCCAACAACCAGGCAAACCGCATGAGGCATCCCAACACTCTGGACGGGAACGGCCACATGTTCCCACCACTTTTTTGTTGGCAGCACCGCCCAGGCCCCTTTTACAGTGCATCTGCGACAGCCAGAGGCAAACTGCAGCAGAAGATTCGAAGGAGAGCTGCGAGGCCGCAGGACCGCCTCCACGATCGAGGAGGCCGCCCGGTTCCTCTCCGTAGAGAGCTTCAATACCACGCCTGCTACATCGCGATGAGCGTGATCCTCTGCCAGGAGAGAAGCCCAAGCAACCGAACAGGCTAACCGCCTGAGAAATCTCCAGGGCCTGAGCGCGCCAACGGGTCTTCTCCTTGGGGTGCTCAACTGCCACGCCTGCTGCATCGCGATGAGCCAGACTGGGGCTCTGAAGGGAGAGAAGTCCAATCAACCAAACAGGCAACCTCACTGAGACTTCCACACAGTCTGGGCGCGAACGGGCAAATGTCCCCACCCATGGCGGCTTCTACTTGGGGTGCTCAAATGCCACGCCTGCTCCATCGCGATAAGCACAGGGCTCTGACTGCATGGGTGCTGTACGTAGGACCCTGAATGTGACTTGAGTGAGGCTGAGTATGTGCGAGTCTGTGTCAGAGGCAGTCTGAGTGAGAGTGAGTCTGAGTATCAGTGAATATGAGTTTGAGTGAGTCTGAGTATGACTGTGTCTGAGTGTCACTGATTCTGAGTGTGAGCATCTTCGCATGAAAGAGTCTGAGTATGAATGATCAAAGTTCGAAGAATAATGAGGCGGGAGACGAGGAAGTGGAGGCATCCCGGTAAAAACAAGAGACCAGCGCTTAGGATATGGGGAATAACAACCACTACCAGCATTGTCATCATCATCCTCATCATCATCATCATCATCAGCAGCAGCATCATCATCATCATCATCATCATCATCATCATCAGCAGCAGCAGCATCATCCTGATCAGCATCATCATCAGCAGCATCATCATCAGCAGCACCACCACCACCACCATGATCATCAGCATCGTCGTCAGACAACCGTTTTCATTACTTGTCCCCATTACTTCTACGCCTCATTCTCCGTGCATCGTCCTCCTCATCCTCATGTCCTCCACCACCATCATCGTCAGAAGCCTCAGCATCATCATCATCATCATCAGCATCCATCAGCATCATCATCATCATTATCATCATCATCATCATCATCATCATCATCATCATCATCATCATCATCTTCATCATCAGCAGCAGCAGCATCAGCATC